>JZKD02S0474926.1:141051-151127 GCA_000966675.3 Picea glauca
TGTATTCTCCTCCATTATCTGTTCTTAATGTCTTGATCTTCTTGTTTGTAAGGTTTTCTATTTCTGCCTTGAATTCTTGGAACTTGTTGAATACTTCGTCTTTTGATTTTAGTAGCTACAACCACGTCTTTCTTGAATAGTCATCTATGAAGGTTACGTAGTAAAGATATCCTCCTAGAGATCTGACTAGCATTGGTCCACAAACATCTGAGTGTATTAGATCTAGGTTTTCCTTAGATCTGTTGTTGCTACTTGGGAATGGTTTCTTGATATTCTTCTCAAGGGCACATCCTTTGCAAATTCCTTCATGTGTGGATTTCAATTCTGGTATTCCTTCAACCATTTTTATGAGGAAAGGTAATGCTTGATAATTTATATGAGCGTACCTTCTATGCCAAATTTAATTAGGGTTGACTTCGTCATGTACTAGAGCTTCTTCATTTCGTTCTAGTAATCTATATAGATTTCCTTCATGTCTTCCAATAAACCTAGCATATTCTATACTGGAATTCTTATGCCATGATAACACCTTTCCATCCATGAAGGATATTATGTTCCCTTTATCTTCTAAACATGAATTTGATACAAGATTCTTTTCTAAACCAGGTACATATAAAACATTGCTTAAGTGAACATGATTACCTAATTCCAACTTGATGGAGGCTTGTCCAAATCCTTCGACGGGGTAAGTGCTTTTGTCTCCAAGCTCCAATTTGTACGATGTATTTCTCTCATTTAGATTTGAGAGTCTATATTGATCTCCCGTCATGTGCCTGGAAGCTCCACTGTCGATTATCCACATATCGTCTTTAATTGTTCCGGTAAGTGTTGAGTAGTGTAAGAGACTGATTGTTTCACACATGTCTTCGGTTGACTGGTAACTGGTCATGCCTTGATCCAAAACTTCAACTTCGTCATTTCTTTCTTTTGAGAAAGTCAATAGGTGCGCTGATTTAGGGCACATTTGAATATCTTCTCCTTGAGAAAGATGCTCTATCACAAGGTGTTGGATCTGAGAATTAGGGTTTATGCAACTGCTTCTGCTAGTAACCCTAGCTGCAGTGATTTGGAAATTGCTCCTTCCAGTAACCCTAGCGGCAATTCCTCAACGAGTTCAATATCTAGCGGCTATGTTTCCTTCCAGCATTTTAGGTTGACTGAAGGGGTGTGGGCCCATAACCTATTAGAATATAGAAGATGGTGTGCTCATTTTACCATTGACGATACCTTCGTCACCCAACCACTGGCTGAAGCCACCCTCCGAGCACCTTGACCTTGACCGAGAAGAGAATCCTGGTAGCAATCCAATATCCAAGAGAGGCTAATGCACCAAGCAAGAATAGAAACTAAGATGAATAGATGATCCCACCCAGAAGCTAGTGCACCACTTTTCCCAGCTCTTCCAGAAACTTGCGCACCAAGACTGCAACTGTCTGCACAGATTTGTCTCTCTCTGCAACTACTGAGATGATCAATAATGAGAACTGGTGCCCTGTATTTATAGTGAACTAGGTAGGATAACTGGGGCCGACTTCTCCTTCTGGGTATCAATAAATTCATTTTAAATGTATTTTTCCAGCTGACAACTTGTCTAGGGTTTCCTTCAATTCTTTGCTTCCTTACGGGAGATTCTAGTCTCGTCATAGGTCACAATAGAGGTTCATACCTCTAAAAGATACCATAATATTAACACCAACCTCCACAAGCCCCACCTCAGACGGGGAGGAAACGGCATGACCAAAGCACAGGTTCATCTGCGGGGAAGAAGTAGAAGGCTCAAAAGCCACAATTCATCTACACACTAACAGATGACTACATGGATAGAATTGGATACCGAATAAGGGATGTCGTGGAGGAATTCCTCGAAGAGACAACAAAGAAACAAGAAGCACTACAAATAAAGGTGCAAGACCAATGTTTGAGTCTTCAACAGTTATTAGAAACAGTCTAATTGGAACCTAAGCAGGGATTAGGCACAACCCAAGAAGGCATAACAGAGAAATCACGAACTTCGGTATCAGCACAACTGATAGAAGAGCGCAAAGTGATAAAAATCCCAGTAGAGACAATTGGGTTACCCAACCCCGAGGTACAAGAGAAGTTACAAGGACTAAGTCACATAGACCAAGTCATCTCACAGATGCCAATGGAATTATTACAGGGTTTGCACATAGGGATCATGCAGGAACTACGTCTTCGGGTGGACACTGCAGCCAATGAATTGGATAAAGTAGAAGTCAAGAAGGAAGAACAACAGAAGCAATATACCATTATGCTATAGGAAAAGTGCGTAGTAGAACAGAGAGTGGAACTCGCAGAAAAGGACAAGAGTGAAGCAGAGGGACAGGCAAAGAAAGACAGGATAGAAAAGAGTGAAGTAGAAGGAAAGGCCAAGAAATCATTAAACTACAAAGATGTGGTTGAAGCAAAGTTCGCCAAAGCCTTGAAGGAGAAGGAGGAAGTCGAACAGATGGCAGAGAAGGTCCACGCAGCAATCCAAAAATTATACAAGGAGGTCCCAGAAGTATTGATGGTGGTAGAATCCATCGTAGAGGAACAGGTAGTAAATATTAGTGATCCTATCAAAGGAATTCGCACAAACATCACAGAGTTAGAAGTGTGCACAACACCAGGGACTCCACCGAAAGAAAGAGAACAAAGGGAATGGATTGCGCATACAGCAGTGGAAAAGATCAAAATCTTGGAACATGAATGCATAAATATGTGTGACAAAGGCACACACATTTGGATAGAGATTACTAACAACCCAGAGATACAAGCACTAGAAGAGAAAATAATGACTACATAAGAATAAGCGCATCAAGCCATTAAACGCATAAATACTCTAACACCAACAAAAAGAATGGTAGCACTTCTGGCTAACACGAAACTATACAGTGCAGTTGAGCAGATGAAGGAAGAACAACAGAAGATCACACAGGACCTACAACCTCAAAAAGACGAAGCCCTCGGGGAACTAGAAGAACTAGTTGTCGCACAAAGCATAACGACAATAGAAACGCAAGACACCGAGGCCAAAATGATTAGTTTGACATTGCAGACGATGGAGGAAATATCGAACAAGGAAGCAGAACTAACAGCAACAGTATAGGCAGTGAAGGACACCCTCCAAAAATTTGTTGAGGGATGGAGGAGCGCGACATAACAAGCCTAAGTGGCTTGGGACAAGCCATAGGTGAGTGTTGGGGGCTTGTTGGGCAGGCAGTTTTGGGAATGGAACAGTGCGAAGAGACGAGGTACAGAGAAAATGCGCAAGATCAAGAAGATCAAGAAAGAAGAGAGGGGAAAGAGGAGAATACGGGGGACAGGAAAGAACATCTAGCAAAAAATCCAGGAAAACCAATCAAGTGTGAGTTGTATCTGGCTCATAATGAGTTGTCTCTAGTTGAGCATGAGTGGTAGTCAACTCATTATGAGCTGGAAAAACAACCAGAGAAAAAGATACAAATATGCAAAAGATCAACAAAGTTCGAGGTTGTTGTTGTTTTGTTTGTTGTAGTAGTTGTTGCATTCGCGAGGTCTAGAGAGAAAGAAAGGTTGAGAGAGTAGGACAGTGTAAAGAAACTACAGTTGTGAAGAATATTGTATGCTAAGCATCCATTGTAGCACAGAGTGCAATCAAGATACTCAAATATAATAATAAAACCCAATCTTTTGTGGACATAGCCCGGAGGGGGGTGAATCATGGTAAATCTTTGTATAATTGTGTTGGTGGATGATCATTCATGTCTCTAATGTTAATTCTTGTCTTTAATATGGGTGAACGTTTAAATCTGTTGATATTGTTGATAGACTAATGCGTAGTAGCCACAATTATATGCTTAACCACTAAATAGCATGAATATGGATTTATATGCATATATAATTAAGTAATGAGTTCATATTAACTAGGATCTAATGCACGAAAGGATCTTGTAGGTATGACAGAGTGTGTTTCCCATATTTCCCCCACCGCTGCAAAATATTGGTTCATGTATTTCCCATAAAGATACCTCGGGTGAGACTTCATCTGCTTGTAGGTTATGTCGAAAGGGTCGGTCTATGTAGGGTTTTGTTGGACTAAGTAATTTGAACCCGGGGTCTTGAACCTACCTGCACGTGCACCAACAATTGGTGTTGTAGAACGTGAGTTACAGCATAGGTGTTGTGACAACATGAGTTACAACACTAGTGGCACAGCAACGTGAGTTACAACATTGGTTTTATAGCAACGTAAGTTACAGCACCAGAGTTGTATCACTTTCAGCACTCGTGTTACAGCAATGGGAGTTGTATCACTTATTTTCACCCTAAAATTCACTAACTTGAGATTGAAATGTTTTTTTGGTTGATGCAGATTGCTTAACGCCAAAGACACTCCTGCATCAAGATTTTAGTTAAACGTGTGTGGCAAAAATTTCAAAGGCGCCTCAACCACCATTGTAAGGGTTGTATGGAAAATATCACTTTGGACAACCTGTAGACATACAAAACCCAATGGAAGAGTAGAATGATGTCCAAGAAAATGATGATGTACATGTTGAAAATGATGAGTTTGGCCTAGTTGATATTAGTGATTAGTTTTAAGATGTCACTAAAGAACATGGTCAATTTGACAAATTATTCATAAGTTATATTGTAATGTTTTTCCTTTGAGGTTTTACATTGAGAATAAATATCTATATATTGTTGTTTTAAGATGATTTTTTTTTATATGTTCTATGACATAATATATGGTTTACAATTTGGCTTTCATTTTAATGTGAAATAATACTTTAGTGAAAATAACATTAAATATTGTCATTTATATACATAAAATCTATAAAAATATGTAAAACAATGTTTTAAAATGTTATTGTTCTCTGTTTTTATGTTAATTATGTCCATAAAAATGTTTTATTTGACATGGCATTTTAAACAAAAGGTTTTCAAAATGTATATGATATTTTCTTTATAACTAGCTTTTAATTATTATTTTTTCTCTAATTGTTTAAAAATAGTGTTATTTAGGTACAATTATAAGCTATGAATTGGACTAAAGGTAGAAAAGTGTTTAAAAACAATATATTTCATTGTATTTAAAATGTATGGTATCCCAAATCAAATAATAACATATAATTTGATGAAAAAACACGACTTTGAAAAAAATAAATGATATATAACATAATTTCTTAATATTGTTTAAAACAACATTTTTTATGTTTATTTTTTTTCTTTTTCCATAACATCGAAAAAAATGAAAAAATAAAAATGTCATTAAACAAAAATAAAAATAAACATTTTCGACAAAAAACGAAAAACATGGAAAAACAACATTTGAAAAAAGCGTTGATACTTTATAGCTAAAAATATTCAAAATGTCAAGATATTACCTCGAAAAACAAGGTGTTACTGGTAGCACCATTTTTTTAAACAAGATTAAAAACGGCCTTTAAATACGACCTCTAAAAAAATGAGGACTCTAGGGAGTTCTCATCAAGTTGGTAACTATGTTATATCCATTTGCAGATACCATGACGACAAGTTGAAGACATCATCTAACAGTCTTCAACTTTGGGAGAAAGTTATACTTGAGCCATATGCCCTTCCAAAACCTGTAATATTTGTTCTACACTCTATTTTCCATGTCTAACTTCCTTCTCCTCATTGTGTGATCTTTGTTTTTTTGTGATTTTCATTTTTATTTTGTTTCATTTATAGACCTAAACCTATGCCATTATGTCTTTGATTACTCTTGTAAAAGTAAAATTTTAATATTATCATTACATTGTATTTAGCAAGCTTCTCAAGCTCAAAGTTTCAATTATCATAAGCTTAATGCTCAAATGAAAGGTAAAAACAAGTTGCACAAAGACATAAATCAAAATGATAGACATACCTATAGGAATAGTTGTACATAGTCAAATTTGATCATTGATTAGAGGTGTTTGCCTCACTAATGAAATTTGATCATAAATTGTGGTTGACACATAACAATCTTGTATTTTCAGATACTTTGATCATTTGTTGTTGATTTGTGACCATAAATGGTACTTGGTGGTAAACACATTTTTGATATAAAAATTATAAGAATATTAGTATTTTCATTGGATGCTTTCAATATTTTAAGTTATTGTTTATTAGGTTGAGGCTCAATACTGAATCATGTGGTCCTCCTAAGATTTTGATCTTATAACCTTAGGCTTATGCAAATATTACATTTACTTCATTGTTGGGTACCCCTCTATATTTGTATAGAAAAGATCTAAAAAATGTAGATATACAAATGCATGATCATGGTCACGCATGTTATGCAAGTGTTTATAGATACACAATAGTGTTTGTTAATACTCATCATATCATCATTCAATTTTTTGTTGTGTCTCATTATGTATTTCTTAAGAATGAGTGGATCCTAAAAGTTTTTAGGATGATTTTAAGTATTCAACAATGGTCGTTAATTAGTGTCTAAGAGCATAATCAAATCTTGGGTTGATTATGAACCACAAACAAAATCTAGAAATCCTACCACACTTATATTTACAATAGTGATTATACTTGAACCATTATTTGGCTAAGTCAAGAAGATTCTTTCAATGGAGCACTTCTAGAGTGATTATGAAACGCAAACAAAATCTAGAACACTTACCATAACTCTATTTAAAAATGCTTTTCTAGTTACATCATTATTTCGGTGAGTTGGCCAAGAAAGATCCAAATACAAAATCTATTGTGAATGGAAGTGCTTATGTTACCAAATCCCATGAGAAGTGCCTTGTTGAAAGCAAAAATTTTGACTATGCCAGAGTATGATGCAAGTACAAACATGTTTGTAAATAAAGGTGTGGCAATCCTTCTAGATTTTGTTTGCATTTCATAATCACTCTAGAAATGCCCCATTGGAACTGAAATTTTGACTCAGCAAAAGAACTAATACAAAAACATTCTGGTAGGCTCATCCTTTGGTATAATATTTTCTTTTTGCTTCTACTAAAATTTATTTTAATGAAACAAATAGATCAATGTGTATACTAAGATGTATTGTCTTATGTTATATGTATTCATTGATTCACATAGTAAAATGACTAAAAAATGTGATGAATAGTCATTTCACAAGTAACCGAAGTAATTATATATTTGTTTCCTTGTGCAATTTGTTATGCAATTCCCATCTCACAGTTTTTTGTTCTCCCCTTTGTATTCCCATACCGACTCTCCAAAGTAGTGTTTCTTGTGGTCATGATTTCAAGCTTGTCAGTAGTGGTGATTCATGGTCATAGTAGACCAATAACGTTTACTGTGTGTCAATGTTGTCGAGTTACTATGACCATGCATCACCACCATTTCCAATATTGAATTTAAGACAATGGGCAACAGTCCTCCACATTGTTGGTGTGATTTTTAGAGGGAAGAATTACCAAATTGTGGGATAGAGAATGCATAGTAAAATGTACACATCAACATCGATGGATGTCTATCCATCGTTTCAATTCCATGCATGTCGACATATTGACATATGTACATCAGTTTAATTGCCTGGAGGTGTATATATCAACATTTGTATGTCATTAAGGTGCTCTTAACATCAACTTCCCTCAATATGAAGTGGCATATTCCTGTCAATTTAACGACCTTTCTGAATGTCATTAAATTGAAATTTTGGGAGAAAAATTAACACACAATTGTCTACATATTGACATTTTTAAATGTAAATATAATGATGTTCTTTACTGGGAACATCGATATATCAATGTTTACAAAATAGCATTAAATTTAAAGTAAATCAAATTGGGACAATTTACTTGAAAGGCCTAATTCAATGTGTAAGCGTTGAAACGATGTTGTATAAGAATATTTTTTTTACCCTAAACCTCATAGTGTAAAGGGGTGTCTGGTAGGATTATAGTCTTTAAAACTAGGGTTTTCCCTATCATGTACACTTCCAGCTCTCCCTATCTTTTTTTTCATATGTTTGTTCCTAGTTTTGTTTTTTTCATATCTTAAATAAAAACTTGCATCTCAGATATTAATTCAAGGGAGCCATTTAAGAAAAGTTTAATATTCCTTGGTACATGTGCCAAGTGTTTTTCAACCCAGAAACCCACTACACTTGTTTGAATCAATCGATTTCAAAGCTAGTGCAGTGGATTCTCATAACCTTAGTTCAAAATAAAAATATTAGTTGCACAAATGGTTTGTTGATAAGAACAAAGATTACTTTATTCCTTTCACTATCAAGCTATTAGTACACAATGTGGTGCAAAAGTAACATGTCAAGTGGGAGTCACTATTAGACATTTAGATTAGATGTAGCTAGGCCATGCTAAGGAACTATCACATTATGATCCTAATAAGATTTTCGAGGAACATATACACAAAGGGTGAGGTATGTCTCACTAAAATTCCATTGAGTACAAAGAGAAAGAAAATATTAAAAATAAAGAACACTGGCGAGAAGTATTTTCTCAATGTCCATTGGGAAGATTACTTTCTATGTATTTTTTATTTTCCTACAAATCCACTTTTCTTTTCACCATATTTCGTATGTTTTATAATGAAATTCATGTGAATTTTTCATATACTCTCATGTTATCCATGAGGACATTTGCACAAAAATGAAATTTGCTTGTAGACTATTATCATATCATGTCTCATAAGATCACTTGGAAATATCTACAATTTTCTTATGAGTTATTCTCCTAGTTCTTCAAAATCCCCCAACCAATAAAATCCTATTCTACCTTTGAACTATGATTCTTAAGGAGCACCGCCCTTTTTTAAATGAGAAGGACATCTTTTAGATATCTCTAATCATGTTGATGTTTTGTGGTGGATTCGTGTGGTAGAATTAAAACCTTCTTTTAAGTGCCCAAAGCACCCATCAACAAGAGGTAAATCAAGAAGTAGACAACTCTTTTGGGAAAATGGGGAATCTTTTTACGAAAGAATTTCATTAAAGGAGAACCAATAGATGCTAGTATTATTTGAACGGACACCACCTCTGAAAGAGTGAGTCAATATTGATTTCGATGGGGCCTTTAAAAGTAACTTGGGTAAGGGAAGAGAAGAGAAGGTGGCATCATCCAAGATGGAGGAAATACATCATTTTTCACCCTAAATGTGGGAAAAGCTAAAAATACTAAGGTTGAAGTTTCCATTTTTTTGGAAGTGGTTAAACATGGTTTTGAGGCCAAACATGGAAAATTAATTATGAAAAGAGATTCAAAATTGATATTAGCTATGATGAACATAATGCACAACATCCTATAACTTAAAAGGAAAAATAGCATGGAAAAAAAAGAAACAAGAAATAATGACTAAATAAAATTTATTATTTACACATGTCAAAATGCCATGACAAACTAGTTGGAAAATCTTGCCATAAAGGGAAAAGAATTTAAGGTTTAAGGTTTTGACTTTAGAAAATTATAGGGAATAAGAACAGGATTGGAAAGTGACCTTAAAAGCATATCTCCACATTTTGAGGGATTCTTAGATAAGACTTTAATCTAGATAATAACTCCCTTAATAATTGCACTCCTCGACTTATTAGTCACTATAGGTGGAATGTTTGTAAAATTAATAAGGGAAGGATGTTGATCAAATCCACCATCCTTAATAACGTAATTACCTACTAGATGAGAACCCTCTAGAGTTCTTGTGTTTTTAGAGATCATATTTAGTGGTTGTTTTTACTATGTTTCAAAAAGTGGCACTACCAATAGCATCCTTTTTGGGGGGGTGGTTAAAATTGTGATTGGTTTGAAATCGTGGCATTGATAATTGATACCATTGCATAAAAAATCTTAAAATCGATCGTTGAATCGAAAATGGATTCTTTTGATACCATCGCCTTGAAGACTAGTACCATTGCAAATAAAAACTAGTGGAAACAAGAAGACCAAGGAGAATTCATAGAAGAATTGAAGCAAAATTTTCAAATGAAGGCAAAGATCCAAAATGCAACAATTCGAAGGATCCTTGAAGAGTAGAAATAGAAAGCACAAGGTAGATTTTGAAGCACCTCTAAAAGGGGTAAGTTAGTCTTGAAAGTTCATCTCAAAACTTGCACCTAATCCTAATCACATGAAACAACC
>JZKD02S0474926.1:151137-167494 GCA_000966675.3 Picea glauca
GTTTTTAAAACACTGGCACCAACCCAAAATGAGAGGGGTGAAATCATTGTGACCTTAGGATAGAAACCCCTAAATTAAGTCTAGGTTTGATTCCCTCGTACTACAGTTGAATTGAAACCTAGGGTGTCAGATTTAGCCTTAACACTGCCCTATATTGCAGAGATTGTGCTAAGATTATTACATATGTAGAGAATACCCAATACTTGAGGATATTACAACTATCAAGAACCATGTATGAGATACTTCAATCCATTAGGAGAGACATAAATGTATATTCATGGCCAAAGTTCTGATGATAGCATGACATGGAAGATGGGAGAAGTACACCAACTTCTAATTCCTGAAATATATGTCTAGCTATTTCAACAACAAAGGGAAAAATAGTAAAAAGATATACAAAACATTCTCACCCAGAAGATAGTTGCAGAGCCTCCAAAGCACCTCCAATAGATTTGTCATTAAGCTCCAAGGGAGATGTCTCCCAAATCCAACCATCCCCAAAGAAGTGAGGGAGATGCTCTTTAAATAGAGTTTCTAGCTCAACCTCGTACAATTAAAATATTATTTCCTTTATTTTAGAAAGTGCTGGAAGTGTTTAACTACTCAATGTGGTCACTGCTCCATAATGTGTATATTGGATTAGTCAATGGCTTCAAGGTGACAACCCCATTGCATGATTGGTCAATACAATATAAAAAATGTAGCTGACAAATCACACTACAATAGAAGAAGCAACTAAGTAGACAATAAGAGTATGGCACCCTTGTTCATGGAAAATGATGACCCCACGGTTGAGATGCATTCAATTTGGTTTGGCAGCAAGGAGGCTCCATTTCACACGATTGGAATGCACTATATGCTTGGCGGCTCCATCATGGATCCATGGGATGAGTCATAAGGCATTCCCATGTATTTAAATGCATGGCCAATAATAAAACGTAATTTACCTTCCACATATGTGACATTTCCAAGCACATGGTAAAAAGAAAGTCGTATGGCTTACATATATGAGGGGAACGGTTAATTGTGGCTTCATATAACCCTTAGCATGTACGCCCACATGGTACATTATGATAAGAGCTTGGGCTAATAAGTTTAGCGGCTCCCCTTTTACATATGAATACATATGCCCTCTTTCCCTACTCGTGGACAATCATAAAATACGGCTGGCCTGAAATGTGGAAGCCACCCCATCTATGCGCCATCAATGCCGTGGGAATAGACTAAGAAAGAGAGTGGCCCATGCTTGATGTATATGTCTTGGGCGTATTTAGCAGCCATCTCATGAATGAATAATGGGTAAGGGCCCATACCATCAAATAATGAAGGCGACTCTAAGGTGAGTCAAACCCATATGTGTAAAGGTGGACACAAAGGCCCACAACTTCATGTGTGGCAGCCACCTTTCCATATAACTTTTTGAAGTTTTATCATGAAGAAAGCCCCCTCCACATATATAATATTATAATATACCTTTTAAAAAAAATGGGCTATGTTTGCAAGTGAGGCTGGCTTTATGGGAAGTTCGACTCGTGGCCCCACAAAATAATATAAGATGGCCCCACTTTGTGCTTTGGAATTTTACATGAAAGCCCCCCTTTTTATAATATTACAATATGTATTTTTTTTCAACATATATCCCCTTATGCAAATGGGAAATTTTTTACATAGTGAGCTTTGGATAAAGGGAAAAAAGGGTTCATAACACTTTAATTCACTATGCTATGGTTTAAGATGCCAAGGGGTAGTCTTCATAAAAGTCTTGTACCATGGTCATTAAAAGTGGTATTCCCTAGAACACTCCATTATAAACTAAAGTCAATGAAAATATACCATGTGATGTATGAAGTGTTAGGCTCGGCGAACCATGAGCAACATCATCCACCATAACACCATAAACCCCAAGGCTCCATCAACCAAGATATGCCACCATGAAGAAAGAACCAAGCCATGATAATCCATCATGTAAGCCACTTTGCATCCCACGCTATAAGTTGCCTCTACTAACATCCCAACCTTTTGAAGGTTAGGATCACGATACCAACTTGCAAAAACCTGACTCATGCTAGCCATGCTAGCTCTTTGCTTACATCATACACTCTTCTCCTATGTTTGGTTATGAACCAAAACAAGGCAATATAAAAAATAAATTGATCACGAGCCGGAATAAATATTACAACTTTACAAAGCATGACCTCCAACTCATTAGGATGGACAGGGACACCAAAATCATGCCAAAACTAGCATGTCAATCCACAACCTTCTTCTATCCAATGTTGAATGGGGCTGCAATATGTCAAAGATGGCTCATCCTTGCTCCAAGCAAGGTCTTCATGCTGCATCCCATGTACAATATCTCTCCTTATGACTTAAGAGGGTTGCTCTTAAAATCTGCAAAGTGTGTCTTGATAACCTTCCAATAAATATGAAGAAGATACATGAGAAATTTCAGATTCTGAAATATTTTGTGTCAAGTTTATGACTTGTTTTCCTTTTACATATGGCTGGAAATTGCCACAACAAGCCAAAACTTGAATGCCTTCTAGCATAAATGTTAAAGTGTCAATAATACATTTTTCAGCAAGATTCTCAATGATATAATGAGAAAAAAATGAAAAAAGAGATGGTTGGAAAAATCTGCAACAAAAATTTGCAAGCCTTATGCAACTTACAGTCAAAATGATTCTCAAATTTTGATTTTTTGCACATAATTCCATTACAATCTAGAGGATATAATGGCTGTAAATTTTATGCGTTTTCTTCTTTATCAACCAGCTCCCTAATTTGTAAATTTTCTGAATTGTACATGAGAAAACATGGTTGGAAATTAACAATACAGTTTTTTGAAAATGCCATTTTTGAATGTGGCTGATCCAAAGGTAAAAATTGAGCAACTTCGTCATATCTCTGGCAATGCTCTTCATTACTACATGAAGAAATAGATGAATCTGACAGTAGATCACTCTCCAAGGGTTTAATATCCTTCTTCAAGTCTTCAAGAAAAGTATTACTAAGTTCAGAAATTCGAAGAGGACTATTTCTTACCAAACCCTTGTCTTCATGGTATGATGGCATGGGGGCTTGATCATCTTCTTCATGAGCACGTTCTTGACGCACTTGGTCTTCAATGGATTCTGGAGGCACTTCATTTTCAATGGAATCTTCTTCAAGCTCTTCAAAATATGCATTGTTCTTGACTTCCTTTTGATCTTCTTCTTCATATGTGGGGTCCCAATATTTTAGAAAATCTTGGATTAAACTTACAAGAGATGATATTTCCTTTGGACTACTGCAAGTCTTGACCCAAGTTTTTGCATCTCCTTCTAGAGAGTACACAAGGAGTCTTATTATGACATCTTCATGTGTTACATTAAGACATGAGATAAATTCCAAAAATGAAGTTACATGAGAAATTACAAACTTACAATCACCATCATATTTTGGAATGCTATCCTTCCAATTTTGAGGAAGCTGATTAGGATACCTCGGAGTACCCTCTACATCAAAAGATGGATATAGAACATGGAAGCACCATGGTGCCATTTTACAAAGAAAGCAAAGTATGAAATCTGAAAATTACAATCTTATACCTCATTACCAAGATTGAGTGGAGTCGCCCAAGGTGAGTTCTTCAAATCTTTTGTTGCTGTCTTCACCTCCAAAACCAGCAAGCCTTCATTAGTGGAGTCACCAAGAAGAGAAGAAAGTCTTCAAAATAACACTCATCAAAATACTATGAAGCTTAGTCTTCAAGATTTTAGGGAAATGGACTTTATCCCTGACAAAAAGGCCAAAATGTTACCACAAAGTCTGTCATCATGAAAGTGTAAAATCCCCAAGCACCTAAATGATAGATTTGTGTAAGAGGTTGGCCACTGTCACCTCATCAACTCTCCTCTGCTCTTTAGGCCGACTCTCCTCTGGCTCAAGGGAGGCTTCCCTAAATAAGATTGCTGGAGATTAAAGCTATGAAGTGCAACGTGATGTGAAGAGTAATTTCCAGCAAAAGAGTTTTGAAAAGTTGCAGAAACAAAAGTGGATGGGAGGACCATAAATTAGTTCCTAGTCCATTTGGTGAGTGGAGTCATTACAAGGCTTAAATGGGAGGCTATCATAAAGATGGGAAAGAAACACAATAGATGAAAAGTACAAGCCAAAAGTGCTCTTCTCCTTGTTGCCTTAACTTCTAACTGCTGAAATATATGTCTAGCTATTGCAACAACAAAGGGAAAAGCAACAAAAAGATATACAAAACATCCTCACCCACAAGATAGTTGCAGAACTCCAAACCACCTCCAATAGATTTGTCATTAAGTTACAAGGGAGAGGTGTCTCTCAAATCCAACCATCCCCAAAAAAGTGAGGGAGCTACTTTTTAAATAGAGTCTCTAGTTCAACCTCCTACAATAAAAATAATATTTCCTTTATTTTAGAAAGTGCTGGAAGTGTACTCCTTAATGTGGTCATTGCTTCATAATATGTATATCGGATGAAACAATGACTTCAAGGTGATAGCCCCATTCCGTGATTGGTCAATACAACATAAAAAAGGCAGCTGACAAATTGCACTACGATAGAAGAAGCGGCTGAGTACACAATAAGAGTACAACACCCCTGTTCATGGCAAATGATGACACCATGGCTGAGATGCATTCGACTTGATTTGGCAGCAAGGCGGCTCCATTTTGTGAAATTTCTAAACCCAGTACACTTTAAACCAATCAAATTAATTTTTAACTGATTACTCGGGGTTTTTCTTCACAGTAAATTAAATACACAACAGAAATAAATTACTAGGCACTGAAAGTAAAAGTAGACAACAATCACATCAAATGTACACACTTATTTTTGGACAAAAGTCCCTGAAAAACCCAAGGTGGGAAAACCGGTGCAGCAGATCTGAGATTTTATTATTATTCAACAAGGAAATATAGAGTTCTCTTACAGTACAAATCGGCCCAACAAAATACCAAGCAAAATGCTCAGCCAAACTCCTCTCCAACACTTGTACGGCCCCTTTATGCGAATCCTTGAACCAAAACGTGCCTGATGAGACCCCTGCGTAAGCCTTTGCGCAATATTGTACGACTGTTTACGTGGGTGCTGTGTCACTTGGTACGGAAGCCCTCAAATCTGAGATAAAGTCCTCTTCAAATGCTGAAGATGTGTGTGCCAATGTGCTTGATGAGTCCTCATCTGTCTCCCTGCAAACCCTCACACTCAAATCTGCAATCAATCTCTCCTTCTCCTTATGCGCCCTCTTAGCCCAACCAATCTCTTTATTCTTCATTGAGCAAGTGAAACCCTAATATCCAAAAGGATTGAGCACTGAGATCAACCCTCACCCTCATGATGAGATCAATGGTCAAGATTAAAAGACCACAACTTAAATTATTTTTCACTTTAACTTTAGAAAAAGTACTCAATAAAGTCAACTGAAGATTATAACATATCAACAGTTCTTTTCCTGAACTTAGGAAAATAAATATTTAATTAATTGACTTAGCCTAAGTTTCATTGTCCTCCATCATCCTAGGACACTGTAATGATGATGGAAGACCTTCCTTGCTACAATCTCAACACTCCCTCTTAGCGAGGAAGGGATTCTTTCTCAACCCCATTTGATCTCTGAACTTCTCGAACTTCTGTCTGCTCAGTGCCTTGGTAAAGATGTCTGCTCATCAGTTTGTGAAGTGATACTTGACATTGATGTGCTTGCTACGATCATGAAATACCAGATTCTTAGAGAGCTTGATGCAACTCTGATTGTCACAGTGAATCACAGTAGCTTGTAGTTCCTGCCTGAACAAGCCCAAAAGTAACTTCCTTAACCACAATGCCACTGATTTCTTCTTCCTGCTAAACCAAGAAATAATGCCCGATCCAATGCTGAAGCAACAACATGAAGTACTCTTTTTGTCCTCTGCACATTTGCCCAGTCAACATCTGTAAAACCTGCTAATGTCACTCCACCACTGCGCTCATACAATAGCTCGTACTCCACTGTCCCTCTGAGATAGTGAAGCACATGCTTCGCAGCAATCCAATGTACTCTTCGAGGGTCCACCATGAACTAACTCAAAGAGTTTGCTGCAAAGCTGATATTTGGCCAAGTATTGACCAAATACATGAGTGGTCCAATCAATTGACGATAGAAAGTGGGGTCTACTGTCTTCGAATCTGATGCATCAATCTTCCTCCAGTTTGTAACCAGAGGTGTGGACATGGGTCTACAGTACAACATCCTGAACCTGCGCAAAATCTCTACTGCATACTTCCCCTGTCCTACGAAGAAGCGTCCATCCATCTGCCAAACCTCCAACCCTAGAAAATAGTGCATCAACCCAAGGTCTTTCATTTCAAATTCTGCTGCCAGGTTGACCTTGCAATTTGCTTTCAGGTGCTCATCTCTAGTGAGAAATAGGTCATCTACATAAAGTACCAGTATAAGAGGCTTTTCCCCTGCAAGAAAGTACAAGTTTGAATCTGCCTCACTTCGCTGGAATCCCATCTCTCTCAAGTAGCTGTCAATCCTCGAGTACCATGCTTGAGGTGCCTGCTTGAGCCCATACAAGGCTTTCCTCAGTCTGCACACATGCGTCTCTCTGCTGCCAACCTCAAATCCCTCAGGCTGGTCAACATATACTTCCTCCTCAACAACTCTATTAAGGAAGGCGGTCTTCACGTCCATCTGATGAACGCTCCAGCCCTTCTTTGCTGCCAATGAAATGACTACTCGGATTGAAGAATACCTGGCCACAGGAGAGAGTCTCCCCATAGTCAACTCCCTCTTGCTGTGAAAACCCCTTGGCCACGAAGCGAGCTTTGTACTTGTCCACGCTTCCATTTGCTGCATGCTTAACTTTGTAGATCCACTTGGATCCAACCACCTTTTTATCCTCTGGCCTCAAAACTACCTCCCATTCATCATTTTTCATAATGGAGGCATATTCCTCCACCATGGCCTCCTTCCACACCTTATGCCGTGCAACACTCTCATAACTGGAAGGCTCAACATTAATGATTTGAGTCATCAATGCCATATATCCAAGTCTCTCTGGTGGTTTGCTTTGTCTGAAGTCCCTCTCTGGAAGCCTTACCAACATAGAATCACTGACTGTGGACTTGTACCACTTAGGCCGTGGCCTAATAATTTGCTCTGGGGGAACTGTATCATGCTCCTCCTCCTCCTCATCAACTCGCTCCTGATGATCTTGTCCAACGGTCTTCCTCTAAACACCTGTATCCTGTGTCTGCTCCTATGATCCTGTCTTCTGACTCTATGCCTCCTACTCCTAGACTCCTGTGGTCTGTCCCTGCTAGTTCTCTACACTTGCTGGAAAATCCTT
Source organism: Picea glauca (assembly GCA_000966675.3). Classification (NCBI taxonomy): domain Eukaryota; kingdom Viridiplantae; phylum Streptophyta; class Pinopsida; order Pinales; family Pinaceae; genus Picea; species Picea glauca. The sequence continues at coordinate 158,487 of JZKD02S0474926.1, forward strand.
CGATCTCCTCAATGTACATTCCTCCTCGAACTGCACATCTCTACACACAATAACCTTCCTTCGTGCAGGTACATAGATCTTGTAGGCTTTGGAAGCCTCACTGTAACCAACAAGTAACCCCTTCATCGTTGTAGGGTCCAACTTTGCCCTCTTCTCTAAAGGGACATGATAGTAACATGCATTGCCCGAGATGCGAATATGACTCACATCTGGCCTAGTACCTGAAAATGTCTCCTCAGGTGTCCACTTCCCCAAAACTGTGTGGGGACTCCTATTCTACAAATATACTGCAACACTGCTCACTTCTACCCATAAGAACAATGGCATTCCCGGATCATGAATCATCGCTCGTGCTGCTCCAACCACAGCCTTGTTCATTCTCTCGACCACTCCATTCTATTGAGGATTGTAAGGAACCGTGAGTTCCTTCTTAATCCATGTTGCTGTGCAATAATCCTCAAACTCCTTGGAGGTGTATTCTCCCCCATTATCCGATCTTAAGACCCGAATCTTCTTCCTACTTTGGTTTTCCACTAGAGCTCCATACTCCTGAAACCTCCCAAAGACCTCATCCTTGGTCTTTAGAAAGTAAATCCAAGTCTTCCTGGAGTAGTCATCAATAAACAAGACAAAGTATTTGGAGCCACTCACTAACTCCACACTCATCGACTCACATACGTCAGAGTGTATTAGATCCAGTACTCCCTTGGAGCTGTGCTCGCTAGATGGAAAGGGTTTCCAGGCATACTTTCCCAACGCACAACCCTTGAAAGGGTCATGCATCTCAGCTGTAATCTTAGGCAATCCAGTGACTGCCTCCCTTAAATGCCCCAAAGCACCAAAATGAATGTGCCATCCTCCTGTGCCACAACTCACCAATATTTGTGGTGAAACTCGCTAATGTTCTCCTTGGCTGAACTTGTAACTTGTAGACCTTCTCCTCTCGAACCTCAATCATCCTGTCCATCTTTTCACTTGACCCACCCTGTCTGATGAACACCTTTCCTTTATGGAAAGTGACCTCATATCCCTTATCCTCAAGAGTAGAGACTGAGATGAGGTTCTTGGTCAACCCTGGAACATATAACACATCACTGAAACANTTCCACCCTCAAACTCATGGCCATTTTTTGAAAGTGTTGTGTTCAAACCTTCACGGTTCAAACCCTACCTCTGCTTTTCTTTTTATGCTGAAACCCTAGCACAAAAACCCTAGGCGCAAGGGAAGATGACGACTGCCTTAGATCTATGCCTGAAACTTCAGATTTCTGTTGGATCTTGAAAACCCACTTGTGATACTGCCTCTTTAACATTCTTGCTCTGATACCATGTGAAATTTCTAAACCCAGTACACTTTAAACCAATCAAATTAATTTTTAACTGATTATTTAGGGTTTTTCTTCACAGTAAATTAAATACACAACATAAATAAATTACCAAGAACTGAAAGTAAAAGTAGACAACAATCACATCAAATGTACACACTTATTTTTGGACAATAGTCCCCGGAAAAACCCAAGGTGGGAAAACCGGTGCAACAGATTTGAGATTTTATTATTATTCAACAAGGAAATATAGAGTTCTCTTACAGTACAAGTCGGTCGAGCCAAATACCAAGCAAAATGCTCAGCCAAACTCCTCCCCAACACTTATATGACCCCTCTCTGCAAATCCCTGAACTAAAACGTGCCTGATGAGACCCCTGCGTAAGCCTCTACGCAATATCGTACTGTTGTCTGCGTGGGTGCTGCGTCACTTGGTACGACGGCTCTCAAATTTGAGATAAAGTCCTCTGCAAATGATGGAGATGTGTGTGCCAATCTGCTTGATGAGTCCTCCTCTGTCTCCCTGCAAACCCTCACACTCAAATCTGCAATCAATCTCTCTGTAGATCGATCTCTCCTTCTCCTTATTCGCCCTCTTAGCCCAACCAATCTCTTTATTCTTCATTGAGCAAGTGAAACCCTAATCTCCAAAAGGATTGAGGGCTGAGATCAACCTTCACCCTCATGATGAGATCAATGGTCAAGATTAAAAGACCACAACTTAAATTATTTTTCACTTTAACGTTAGAAAAAGCACTCAATAAAGTCAACTGAAGATTATAACATATCAATAGTTCTTTTCCTAAGTTCTACATAGGAAAATATTTAATTAATTGACTTAGCCTAAGTTTCATTGTCCTCCATCATCCTAGGACGCTGTGATGATGATGGAAGACCTTCCTTGCTACAATCTCAACACATTTCACACAATCGGAATACACTATATGCTTGGCGACTCCATCATGGATCCATGGGAGGAGTCGTATGACATTCCCATGAATTTAAATGCATGTCCAATAATAAAACATGATTTATTCTCCCCCACATATGTTACATTTCCAAGCACATGGTAAAAAGAAAGTTGTATGGCTTACATATATGAGGGTAATGGTTAATTGTGGCTTCATATAACCCTTAGCAAGTACCCCCACATGGTACATTATAACAAGAACCTGGGTTAATAAGTTGAGCTGCTCCCCTTTTACATAAGAATACATGTGCCCCCTTTCCCTACTCATAAAATACGGCTGGCATGAAATGTGGAAGCTGCCCCATCTATGCACTGTGAATGTCGTGTGAATAAACTAAGTAGGAGAGTGGCCCATGCCATCGAATAATGAAGGTGGCTCCATGATGAATCGAACCCATATGTGTAAAGGTTGACATAAAGGCCCATTGCTTCATGTGTGGTGGCCCCCTTTCCATAAAACATTTTGAAATTTTATCATGAAGAAAGTCCCCCCCACATATATAATATTATAATATATCTTTTAAAAAAATGGTCTATGTTTGCAAGTTAGGGCAGCTCTATGGGAAGTTCGACTCATGGCCCCTCAAAATAATATAACATGGCCCCCCTTTGTGCTTTGGAATTTTACATGAAAGCCCCTTTTTGTAATATTACAATATGATCCTTTTTTTTTCAACATACATGTCCCCTTATGCAAATGGGAAAATTATACATAGTGAGCTTTGCATAAGGGAAAAAAGGTTCATAACACTTTAATTCACTATGCTATGGTAAGATGCCAAGGGGTAGTCTACATAAAAGTCTTGTACCATGGTCATTAAAATGGTATCCCCTAGAATACTCCGTTATAAGCCAAAGTCAATGAAAAGATACCTTGTGATGTATGAGTGTTAGGCTTGGCTAATCATGAGCAACATCATCCACCATAACACCATAAACCACAAGGCTCCATCAGCCAAGATATGCCACCATGAAGAAAGAACCAAGCAATGATAATCGATCATGTAAGCCACTTCACATTCCATGCTATAAGCTGCCTCTACTAACATCCCAACCTTTTGAAGGCTAGGATCAAGATACCAACCTGAAAAAATCTGACTCATGCGATCAAGAGTCACATGTACAACCCCATGCAATATATGTGGTAACAGGACCATTTCCCATTATGAGAAACTCATCTGATCTAAGTTTCTCATCTTGAGAAATGCACCTGGTCTGTCCAGGTGTCCCAGGATTTGCATGGGAAGCAAATCCAGATCAGTTCTCTGGATCCACACATCTGGGCTGAACCGGTTGCATAGACCTTGTGGAGGGGTGGGTGGGAGGGTAGATCGAGTTACTCTGGTTTGAGACTTTAAAAGGTGTCATTACCCTCAAGGGATTAAGGAAAATATCCGGGGTAAGAGAACATTATATATGTTAATTCTCCAAGAAGACGGTTCTTTTATATATGTACATAGAATAAAAAGGCTCGAAGTACTGCAAGGTGTCATCATCGCTTGAGGGATTGATGCATTCAAATATGGAAAGTTAATCCCTGAAAGCCAGGTGAAACATTAGAAAGAAATTTAAAAAATCCTGAAAGAAACAAGAGGGAAATTGGCTGTTGGTGTACACTCATGCTTGTATAAGAAAAAGTATGAAAAGTTTAAAACCCAGCAGATTTATGGAGAGGCACTGAGTTCTATGGCAAAATGTTCAGGATATGATGTGAAATGGGCTCATGGAGACACCTAAAAATGCAGGTGGACGAGAGATCATGCTTGTTAAGTTAGTTAGGTAGATTGGAGGATGGACTTGACACTACACTAAAGTGCACAATATACGCAAAGAACACTGAAAAATTTAAGTGCACAATATATGCAAAGAACACAGAAAAATTTAAGAACATCACCTTCTAAACAGGAAATAATCAGTATTTTACACCTAAATAGCATTAAAGAATCAGGAAGAACATATAAAGCACTGCTGAATTCTAATACATTGCAAAACCTTTAAAAGCTTGGCATGGAAAATTTAAATATTCTTTCTCAAAAATTTGTTGTCTAAATAGCCAAACCAGAAAAAAGTATATTTGTGTTCCTGTCGGTATATGGAAGTGGTGGTCTTGCGGTTTAAGGTTTTTCCTAACATTTTCGTGGATTTTATTCTCTTTGTCTACATTCAAGTTGTATCAAGTGAATACAAAACATATAATTCCATGTATCAATTACTTGACGATGTTACGCAATTTATGTCTATAGAGTCTAGTCTGCATTAGGTACTTTGAAAGTATTTCATTAACGTGCATAAACCCCTGGATTATGGGCTAACACACATTTTGTTGCAATCCACAGGACTTTCAGTATTTAATGATTAAATTTTGATCACTTTAATCTCTATTAAAACTTCACTCATTTTCATGCTTATTTCTGAACTTTTCATGAACATGTGGTTTGCAGAACATTGTTGGCCATGAATTAAGCCAGGGCATTATATCTGAATACCTGCAAAGGAGATCCTCTAAGAGAAATCTTTATATAGACATGATTCCCAAAGAGGATATGCAAGCCTATATGAAACCTCCAGCGGAGGAATTGTGGTCTGCTGGAAACAGAAAAGCAACCAAACGCTCTAATGAAAGGAACTCTGTAGCTGTTCAGCAAGAACCAAAAGCCCTGACAGAAATTTCAGAAGCAAAGGATGTTGCAAAGGGAAAAGCTAATGCTACCAGGAAAAAGAAAGGGGCTAAAGTGATTTCACTTGCAGAAGCTGCAAAAGGCTCAATTGTCCTCCAAAGTGGTCTACCTTGTGATTGCCAAGCTCGTAGGCATAAGCTTATAGCAAACTGTCTGTCCTGTGGCAAGATCATTTGTGAACAGACAGGAGAAGGTCCTTGCAGCTTTTGTGGGGCACTTGTGTTGCGTGAAGGATCTAATTATGCAGGGCTTGGCGAGGTTGCATTCCCTGTATCTGAAGGAGAAGCTGCAGCAGAGGCATTTAAGAATAGGCTTGTTCAGTACGACCGTAATGCAACTGAACGGACAGTTGTTATTGATGATCAGAGTGATTATTATGATGTTGAGGGAAATGCATGGATTTCAGAAGAGGTATAGCTGACTTAACAAGGCAGTTTGAAACTTAACAAGTTAAGCCGATTTTACAATCAGTTTTGACTGACATTGTTGCTGTGTAAATATTGACAGGAAAAACAACTATTGCGAAAGAAACAGGAAGAAATTGAAGAAGCAGATCGAGCTCGTCGAAACAAACTTGTTGTCACCTTTGATTTAGTTGGTCGTAAGGTCATCTTCTTCTGCAGAGACCTTTGAATCCGTGAACACTATTTCAGATCAGAAGCAATGCATGACTTTTGCAATTCAAATGTTTTTAGCTATAAATCATGGCAAATAACTTACTATGACGTGTATATCAACAAAAATATGGTTTCCTACTTGTCCGCTGTATTAAGATTGTGATGCTGTCAATCTCTTCAAATGCATCATTAAGTGAATTAGCGTATATTTGAGCAGTTTTTCATGTATTCATATTACATTATTTCAGGTTGTGATGACTGAGAAAGAAGCAGAGGAGATGGAGACACAAAGCAGTATACTGCGGCCCACTTCTAATTCCCAAGATAAAACTTGCAATCGTATAAAGGCAAATCCGAATATAAGAGATCTGCCAGTTTTTGTAGATACTCGTGAATCAGGTCGTGCAAAGGGATCACAGCCTTATAATAATAATCGTAAAAAGCCAGTCAGATCCCAGACTGGTGTGTGCTTTGAGATAAGTGGAAGAGTACAGCATGATGATCCAGTGGTGGAGGCACTTTCCTCAGGTGGATTTAAGGAACAAACACCTGTTGAAGGTCCTTGGAAAGTTCCAAGCGTCAGTAAGCAATTTTGTGACCCCGAAGGCGAAAGTAATGAATGTTTTAGTTGATGCTTAACAAAGCCTACTCTAGAGCAAGAGTAGGAGGTTTAAATTAAAAAATTCTTGTAATTGCCACATTACAAGACAAAAATGTGTGCAAAGCCATTGATATTCCGATGGATCAATGATTCAATTATGCAAAGTACAAAATAATAAAAGCTCTTAATGTTTATTCAATTTAGTTAGACGATTTAAGGTTCACAATATAAAAGCTTGAATATTATACCCACAAATTCACTGAACTTTGGTTGAGATAAAGTTTTCCTGATATTAGTTCAAATCATCAAAGATCATTGCTATAAAAGAATGTCCAAGCCACCCTCCACAAAGAACACTACAAAAGGGTTTGCAAGATTTAACCCAGTTGTTGAACATAAGCATGTAGTCAAACAACAAGGATGTTGGAATCAAATGCATAGGTTCACAATATGAAAGCTTGAATATGTACCCACAAATTCATTGAACTTTGGTTGAGATAAAGTCTTCCTGATATTAATTCAAATAATCAAAGATCTTTGTTATAAAAGAATGTCCAAGCCACCCTCCACAAAGAACACTACAAAAGGGTTTGCAAGATTGAGCCCAGTTGTTGGACATAAGCATGTAGTCAAACAACAAAGAGGTTGGAATCAGATGCATGTTGCAAGTTCCATTCTTGTTCACCCCAACCTTGTTGGACATTGGCAAATTGAAACCAATGACTTGTTAAGTTTCATGCCCTTAATTTCTTTCATTAATTTGTTGTAATTTCATAAAGAGATGTAAAGGTGATGAATGATACACACCGAAAGATAAGATAAGATAATTTTATTAATGTCCAACAAACGACCACAAAAGTAGGTCAATAGCTTTGCTAAGTACAATGGTGCTGATACAATGAGTGAGTACAAAAACAACTCTTATAAGCAAGATGCAGAATGTAAAACATTGATCTAAACTAAAACCTTGAAGACTGAATGCTGAGAGCGAAATTTGAAGAAAAATGTACAAGGAGAGTATATCCAAAATCTTGAATACAAGTAATGTAGGTGTATCAAGGCTGGCTAGTGCTAGCTCTCCTAACATGCAAGCCAGAATGGGTGAAACTCTATATAGAGCATTGTCTAGAGGAGTACGTGGAGGAAAAGCTGGTTTGGACAATGTTCTATTGCTCAAAAGAGAGAGCTTGTTGTCGAGGTATGGAAGAAACTGTTTGACTACTAGTGTGATATTTGGACTGACATTGTTGTTGGGGTCTTTGGGAAGTAAGGATGGCCCCCGCCTCACTGATTTGGGATCAAAAGTAAGGCCACTATTGGTTTGTTGCTTGGTTCCCCTAGTGGATGGGAGCATTGTCAAAAAGGAAGTAATTGCTCGGGTGGAGACTGGTTTACGGGGTGGTTGGAGGATTTGGGAATGGAATTTGAGGACCTCCCTCATGTATAAGGCCAAGCATCCTTGGTTGAGATATCAAAAGAAATTAGAGAGGCTTTGACTCCCTAAATAGGCAATGGAACTGCCCTTGAATCTCGTAGTAAGTGGGATAGTTGAATATGAAATGCCCTTTGTCTCAACCTTGTGAAGACGTCACAACTGACAAATTTTCCCTGAATTTCAAGCAAGCAATTGGCTCCCACCTGAAGTTTGTGTGAACCCACTTTGAATTGGCACAAGGGAATGTGAAGAGCATGCATCTAGTGACAACATATGTATAGAGGTTAAATGATGAGGTTGTCGTCCCTCATCTTCATGAAGTGCTCTATGTAGAGGGCCATCATATGACGTAACTTGCTTGATGGGTTTGTCCAAGTCAATTTTATGAATAACCTGTAAATGTCATCCTAAGTAATCTCGACCAACTCCTGCCTAGTAGGCAGGAGGTGGCCAGGTGCCTCTAGGGAGTATTTGAATGGAGGGAGGTGGTCCATCAAGATACCCACATACTTCAAAAGAATTGAGACCCCTACAAATCAACAACATGCCCATTAGGGGTGGGGGAGGGTGTCTAGTTAAAACAATGGACTTTGATGAGCAATGGATCTGGTACAAAGATTGATCCTGACTCGCAATTGAGTCGACAAAACTTTGAACATGATGGAGTGCAACCACACTGAACATAGTGTCAAATCAAAGGGGGTGGGCACCAAACTTTGCAAGAACAATGGGTTGATGAATTATTTGTTTGCATTTGATCATGTGTTGAAGAAGGGTCTAAACCCTCTTAGCAGTGGTTTAGTTCGATAGTGGTATGAATATTGGAGTCCATGAGAGTCATCTTCAATGATATGCCCTAGAAGTGGTGTCGAAAACATGGTCTCTTGAGCAAAGCTAAGGACCCATAACCCTTGTTGACTTGAGGATGAAGAGCATGCCTCACATTGAAATAGGGCCTTAAAAATGTACCCCTATGAAGAAGAAATGATACTTTGAGAGGACCCTTTTCAAACCACTGAAGATAATAATCTTGGTTTTACCTGGCTTGATCGTCAATTAGGGGTGGGGGGGTGTCTAATTAAAGCAATGGACTTTGATGAGCAACGGGTCGAGTACAAAGATTGATCTTGACTTACAGTTGAGTCAACGGAAATTCGAACATGATGGAGAGCAACCACACTGAACATAGTGTCAAATCGAAAGGGGTGGGCACCAAACTCTACAAGAACAGTGGGTTGAGGAATTGTTTGTTTGCATTTGAGCATGCGTTGAAGAAGGGTCTAAACTATCTCAGCAGTGGATTAGTTCAACCATGGGATGAATAATGGAGTCCATGAGAGACATCTTCAATGATATGTCCTAGAAGTGGTGTCGAAAATATG
>JZKD02S0474926.1:178145-205770 GCA_000966675.3 Picea glauca
GGTTGTTTCATGTGATTAGGATTAGGTGCAAGTTTTGAGATGAACTTTCAAGACTAACTTACCCCTTTTAGAGGTGCTTCAAAATCTACCTTGTGCTTTCTATTTCTACTCTTCAAGGATCCTTCGAATTGTTGCATTTTGGATCTTTGCCTTCATTTGAAAATTTTGCTTCAATTCTTCTATGAATTCTCCTTGGTCTTCTTGTTTCCACTAGTTTTTATTTGCAATGGTACTAGTCTTCAAGGCGATGGTATCAAAAGAATCCATTTTCGATTCAACGATCGATTTTAAGATTTTTTATGCAATGGTATCAATTATCAATGCCACGATTTCAAACCAATCACAATTTTAACCACCCCCCCAAAAAGGATGCTATTGGTAGTGCCACTTTTTGAAACATAGTAAAAACAACCACTAAATATGATCTCTAAAAACACAAGAACTCTAGAGGGTTCTCATCTAGTAGGTAATTACGTTATTAAGGATGGTGGATTTGATCAACATCCTTCCCTTATTAATTTTACAAACATTCCACCTATAGTGACTAATAAGTCGAGGAGTGCAATTATTAAGGGAGTTATTATCTAGATTAAAGTCTTATCTAAGAATCCCTCAAAATGTGGAGATATGCTTTTAAGGTCACTTTCCAATCCTGTTCTTATTCCCTATAATTTTCTAAAGTCAAAACCTTAAACCTTAAATTCTTTTCCCTTTATGGCAAGATTTTCCAACTAGTTTGTCATGGCATTTTGACATGTGTAAATAATAAATTTTATTTAGTCATTATTTCTTGTTTCTTTTTTTTCCATGCTATTTTTCCTTTTAAGTTATAGGATGTTGTGCATTATGTTCATCATAGCTAATATCAATTTTGAATCTCTTTTCATAATTAATTTTCCATGTTTGGCCTCAAAACCATGTTTAACCACTTCCAAAAAAATGGAAACTTCAACCTTAGTATTTTTAGCTTTTCCCACATTTAGGGTGAAAAATGATGTATTTCCTCCATCTTGGATGATGCCACCTTCTCTTCTCTTCCCTTACCCAAGTTACTTTTAAAGGCCCCATCGAAATCAATATTGACTCACTCTTTCAGAGGTGGTGTCCGTTCAAATAATACTAGCATCTATTGGTTCTCCTTTAATGAAATTCTTTCGTAAAAAGATTCCCCATTTTCCCAAAAGAGTTGTCTACTTCTTGATTTACCTCTTGTTGATGGGTGCTTTGGGCACTTAAAAGAAGGTTTTAATTCTACCACACGAATCCACCACAAAACATCAACATGATTAGAGATATCTAAAAGATGTCCTTCTCATTTAAAAAAGGGCGGTGCTCCTTAAGAATCATAGTTCAAAGGTAGAATAGGATTTTATTGGTTGGGGGATTTTGAAGAACTAGGAGAATAACTCATAAGAAAATTGTAGATATTTCCAAGTGATCTTATGAGACATGATATGATAATAGTCTACAAGCAAATTTCATTTTTGTGCAAATGTCCTCATGGATAACATGAGAGTATATGAAAAATTCACATGAATTTCATTATAAAACATACGAAATATGGTGAAAAGAAAAGTGGATTTGTAGGAAAATAAAAAATACATAGAAAGTAATCTTCCCAATGGACATTGAGAAAATACTTCTCGCCAGTGTTCTTTATTTTTAATATTTTCTTTCTCTTTGTACTCAATGGAATTTTAGTGAGACATACCTCACCCTTTGTGTATATGTTCCTCGAAAATCTTATTAGGATCATAATGTGATAGTTCCTTAGCATGGCCTAGCTACATCTAATCTAAATGTCTAATAGTGACTCCCACTTGACATGTTACTTTTGCACCACATTGTGTACTAATAGCTTGATAGTGAAAGGAATAAAGTAATCTTTGTTCTTATCAACAAACCATTTGTGCAACTAATATTTTTATTTTGAACTAAGGTTATGAGAATCCACTGCACTAGCTTTGAAATCGATTGATTCAAACAAGTGTAGTGGGTTTCTGGGTTGAAAAACACTTGGCACATGTACCAAGGAATATTAAACTTTTCTTAAATGGCTCCCTTGAATTAATATCTGAGATGCAAGTTTTTATTTAAGATATGAAAAAAACAAAACTAGGAACAAACATATGAAAAAAAAGATAGGGAGAGCTGGAAGTGTACATGATAGGGAAAACCCTAGTTTTAAAGACTATAATCCTACCAGACACCCCTTTACACTATGAGGTTTAGGGTAAAAAAAATATTCTTATACAACATCGTTTCAACGCTTACACATTGAATTAGGCCTTTCAAGTAAATTGTCCCAATTTGATTTACTTTAAATTTAATGCTATTTTGTAAACATTGATATATCGATGTTCCCAGTAAAGAACATCATTATATTTACATTTAAAAATGTCAATATGTAGACAATTGTGTGTTAATTTTTCTCCCAAAATTTCAATTTAATGACATTCAGAAAGGTCGTTAAATTGACAGGAATATGCCACTTCATATTGAGGGAAGTTGATGTTAAGAGCACCTTAATGACATACAAATGTTGATATATACACCTCCAGGCAATTAAACTGATGTACATATGTCAATATGTCGACATGCATGGAATTGAAACGATGGATAGACATCCATCGATGTTGATGTGTACATTTTACTATGCATTCTCTATCCCACAATTTGGTAATTCTTCCCTCTAAAAATCACACCAACAATGTGGAGGACTGTTGCCCATTGTCTTAAATTCAATATTGGAAATGGTGGTGATGCATGGTCATAGTAACTCGACAACATTGACACACAGTAAACGTTATTGGTCTACTATGACCATGAATCACCACTACTGACAAGCTTGAAATCATGACCACAAGAAACACTACTTTGGAGAGTCGGTATGGGAATACAAAGGGGAGAACAAAAAACTGTGAGATGGGAATTGCATAACAAATTGCACAAGGAAACAAATATATAATTACTTCGGTTACTTGTGAAATGACTATTCATCACATTTTTTAGTCATTTTACTATGTGAATCAATGAATACATATAACATAAGACAATACATCTTAGTATACACATTGATCTATTTGTTTCATTAAAATAAATTTTAGTAGAAGCAAAAAGAAAATATTATACCAAAGGATGAGCCTACCAGAATGTTTTTGTATTAGTTCTTTTGCTGAGTCAAAATTTCAGTTCCAATGGGGCATTTCTAGAGTGATTATGAAATGCAAACAAAATCTAGAAGGATTGCCACACCTTTATTTACAAACATGTTTGTACTTGCATCATACTCTGGCATAGTCAAAATTTTTGCTTTCAACAAGGCACTTCTCATGGGATTTGGTAACATAAGCACTTCCATTCACAATAGATTTTGTATTTGGATCTTTCTTGGCCAACTCACCGAAATAATGATGTAACTAGAAAAGCATTTTTAAATAGAGTTATGGTAAGTGTTCTAGATTTTGTTTGCGTTTCATAATCACTCTAGAAGTGCTCCATTGAAAGAATCTTCTTGACTTAGCCAAATAATGGTTCAAGTATAATCACTATTGTAAATATAAGTGTGGTAGGATTTCTAGATTTTGTTTGTGGTTCATAATCAACCCAAGATTTGATTATGCTCTTAGACACTAATTAACGACCATTGTTGAATACTTAAAATCATCCTAAAAACTTTTAGGATCCACTCATTCTTAAGAAATACATAATGAGACACAACAAAAAATTGAATGATGATATGATGAGTATTAACAAACACTATTGTGTATCTATAAACACTTGCATAACATGCGTGACCATGATCATGCATTTGTATATCTACATTTTTTAGATCTTTTCTATACAAATATAGAGGGGTACCCAACAATGAAGTAAATGTAATATTTGCATAAGCCTAAGGTTATAAGATCAAAATCTTAGGAGGACCACATGATTCAGTATTGAGCCTCAACCTAATAAACAATAACTTAAAATATTGAAAGCATCCAATGAAAATACTAATATTCTTATAATTTTTATATCAAAAATGTGTTTACCACCAAGTACCATTTATGGTCACAAATCAACAACAAATGATCAAAGTATCTGAAAATACAAGATTGTTATGTGTCAACCACAATTTATGATCAAATTTCATTAGTGAGGCAAACACCTCTAATCAATGATCAAATTTGACTATGTACAACTATTCCTATAGGTATGTCTATCATTTTGATTTATGTCTTTGTGCAACTTGTTTTTACCTTTCATTTGAGCATTAAGCTTATGATAATTGAAACTTTGAGCTTGAGAAGCTTGCTAAATACAATGTAATGATAATATTAAAATTTTACTTTTACAAGAGTAATCAAAGACATAATGGCATAGGTTTAGGTCTATAAATGAAACAAAATAAAAATGAAAATCACAAAAAAACAAAGATCACACAATGAGGAGAAGGAAGTTAGACATGGAAAATAGAGTGTAGAACAAATATTACAGGTTTTGGAAGGGCATATGGCTCAAGTATAACTTTCTCCCAAAGTTGAAGACTGTTAGATGATGTCTTCAACTTGTCGTCATGGTATCTGCAAATGGATATAACATAGTTACCAACTTGATGAGAACTCCCTAGAGTCCTCATTTTTTTAGAGGTCGTATTTAAAGGCCGTTTTTAATCTTGTTTAAAAAAATGGTGCTACCAGTAACACCTTGTTTTTCGAGGTAATATCTTGACATTTTGAATATTTTTAGCTATAAAGTATCAACGCTTTTTTCAAATGTTGTTTTTCCATGTTTTTCGTTTTTTGTCGAAAATGTTTATTTTTATTTTTGTTTAATGACATTTTTATTTTTTCATTTTTTTCGATGTTATGGAAAAAGAAAAAAAATAAACATAAAAAATGTTGTTTTAAACAATATTAAGAAATTATGTTATATATCATTTATTTTTTTCAAAGTCGTGTTTTTTCATCAAATTATATGTTATTATTTGATTTGGGATACCATACATTTTAAATACAATGAAATATATTGTTTTTAAACACTTTTCTACCTTTAGTCCAATTCATAGCTTATAATTGTACCTAAATAACACTATTTTTAAACAATTAGAGAAAAAATAATAATTAAAAGCTAGTTATAAAGAAAATATCATATACATTTTGAAAACCTTTTGTTTAAAATGCCATGTCAAATAAAACATTTTTATGGACATAATTAACATAAAAACAGAGAACAATAACATTTTAAAACATTGTTTTACATATTTTTATAGATTTTATGTATATAAATGACAATATTTAATGTTATTTTCACTAAAGTATTATTTCACATTAAAATGAAAGCCAAATTGTAAACCATATATTATGTCATAGAACATATAAAAAAAAATCATCTTAAAACAACAATATATAGATATTTATTCTCAATGTAAAACCTCAAAGGAAAAACATTACAATATAACTTCTGAATAATTTGTCAAATTGACCATGTTCTTCAGTGACATCTTAAAACTAATCATTAATATCAACTAGTCCAAACTCATCATTTTCAACATGTACATCATCATTTTCTTGGACATCATTCTACTCTTCCATTGGGTTTTCTATGTCTACAGGTTGTCCAAAGTGATCCTTTCCATACAACCCTTACAATGGTGGTTGAGGGGCCTTTGAAATTTTTGCCACACACGTTTCACTAAAATCTTGATGCAGGAGCGTCTTTGGCCTTAAGCAATCCGCATCAACCAAAAAAACATTTCAATCTCAAGTTAGTGAATTTTAGGGTGAAAATAAGTGATACAACTCCCATTGTTGTAACACGAGTGCTAAAAGTGATACAACTATGGTGCTGTAACTTACGTTGCTATAAAACCAGTGTTGTAACTCATGTTGTTGCGACACTAGTGTTGTAACTCATGTTGTCGTGACACCTATGCTATAACTCACATTCTACAACACTAATTGTTGGTGCACGTGTAGGTAGGTTCAAGACCCTGGGTTCAAATTACTTAGTCCAACAAAACCCTACATAGACCGACCCTTTCGACATAACCTACAAGCAGATGAAGTCTCACCCGAGGTATCTTTATGGGAAATACATGAACCAAGATTCTGCAGTAGTGGGGGAAATATGGGAAACACACTCTGTCGTACCTACAATATCCTTTCGTGCATTAGATCCTAGTTAATATGATCTCGTTACTTAATTATATATGCATATAAATTCATATTCATGCTATTTAGTGGTTAAGCATACAATTGTGGCTACTACGCATTAGTCTATCAACAATATCAACAAATGTAAACGTTCACCCATATTAAAGACAAGAATTAACACATTAGAGACATGAATGATCATCCACCAACACAATTATACAAAGATTTACTGTGATTCACCCCCCTCCGGGCTATGTCCACAAAAGATTGGGTTTTTTATTATATTTGAGTATCTTGATTGCACTCTGGGCTACAATGGATGCTTAGCATACAATATTCTTCACAACTGTAGTGTCTTTACACTGTTCTACTCTCTTAACCTCTCTTTCTCTCTAGACCTCGCGAACACAACAACTACTACAACAAACACAACAACAACAACCTCGAACTTTGTTGATCTTTTGCATATTTGTATCTTTTTCTCTAGTTGTTTTTCCAGCTCATAATGAGTTGGCTACCACTCATGCTCAACTAGAGACAACTCATTATGATCAAGATACAACTCACACTCGATTGGTTTTCCCAGATTTTTTGCTAGTTGTTCTTTCCTATCCCCCGTATTCTCCTCTTTCCCCTCTCTTCTTTCCCCTCTCTTCTTGATCTTGCGCCTTTTCTCTGTACCTCGTCTCTTCGCACTGTTCCATTCCCAAAACTGCCTGCCCAATAGGCCCCCAACACTCACCCGTGGCTTGTCCTGAGCCACTTAGGATTGTTATGTCGCGCTCCTCCATCCCTCAACAAATTTTTGGAGGCTGTCCTTCACTGCCTATACTGTTGCTGTTAGTTCTGCTTCCTTGTTCGATATTTCCTCCATCGTCTGCACTGTCAAACTAGTCAGTTTGGCCTCAGTGTCTTTTCCTGCTAATGTCGTTATGCTTTGTGCGAAAATTAGTTCTTCTAGTACCTCGAGGGCTTCGTCTTTTCACGGTTGTAGGTCCTGTGTGATCTTCCGTTGTTCTTCCTTCATCTGCTCAACTGCACTGTATAGTTTCTTGTTAGCCAGAACTGATGCCATTCTTTTTGCTGGTGTTAGAGTATTTACGCGTTTAGTGGCTTGATGCGCTTGTTCTTATGTAGTCATTATTTTCTCTTCTAGTGCTTGTATTTCTGGGTTGCTAGTAATCTCTATCCAAATGTGTGTGCCTTTGTCGCACATATTTATGCATTCATGTTCCAAGATTTTTATCTTTTCCACTGCTGTATGCGCAATCCGTTCCCTTTGTTCTCTTTCTTTCGGTGGTGTCCCTGGTGTTGTGCGCACTTCCAACTCTGTGATGTTTGTGCGAAGTCCTTTGATAGGCTCACTAATATTTAGTACCTGTTCCTCTACCATGGCTTCTACCACCATCAGTACTTCTGGGACCTCCTTGTATAATTTTTGGATTGCTGCATGGACCTTCTCCGCCATCTGTTCAACTTCCTCCTTTTCGTTCAAGGCTTTGGAGGCCTTTGCTTCAACCACATCTTTGTAGTTTAATGATTTCTTGGCCTTTCCTTCTGCTTCACTCTTTTCTATCCTGTCTTTCTCTGCCTGTCCCTCTGCTTCACTCTTATCCTTTTCTGTGAGTTCCACTCTCTGTTCTACTACGCACTTTTCCTATAGCACAATGGTATATTGCTTCTGTTGTTCTGCCTTCTCGGCTTCTACTTTATCTAATTCATTGGCTGCAGTGTCCACTCGAAGACGTAGTTCTTGCATGATCCCTATGTGCAAACCCTGTAATAATTCCACTGGCATCTATGAGACGACTTGGTTTATGTGACTTAGTCCTTGTAACTTATCTTGTACCTTAGGGTTGGGTAACCTGATTGTATCTACTTGGATTTTGATCACTCTGCGCTCTTCTATCAGTTGTGCTGATACCGAAGTCCGTGATTTCTCTGTTATGCCTTCTTGGGTTGTGCCTGATCCCTGCTTAGGTTCCAATCAGACTGTTTCTAATAACTGTTGAAGACTCAAACATTGGTCTTGCACCTTTATTTGTAGTGCTTCTTGTTTCTTTGTTGTCTCTTCGAGGAATTCCTCCACGACATCCCTTATTCGGTATCCAATTCTGTCCATGTATTCATCTGTTAGTGTGTAGATGAATTGTGGATTTTGAGCCTTCTACTTCGCAGATGAACCTGTGCTTTGGTCTTACCGTTTCCTCCTCGTCTGAGGTGGGGGTTGTGGAGGTTGGTCTGTTGGCCTTGTTTTTGGTCCGTCCCCTATGCCATTTCCTTGATCGGTTTCCTTGGCACCATTATATTGAGGGTCCATCTCTATATCTATGCATTGTGTCACTTCATTTCCCCCCCCTTGCGCTGTCGCATCCCCTTCTGTTGGTACCTTCCAATATGGTTCCCAATATTGCATGACCAACTAGATGTCTTCTTCCATTATCTTGTATTTCGTTTGGACCAACTCCTCCCTTAGATCCTTCCTATATTTGATGTACATATGATTCATGTTTGCATGAAACTGTATGACTGGGCCATATGCCTCCACCAACTGTGGTGACAAGCATGTTGTGTATACTATGTCGAATCGTTTCCCCACAGAGAAAGAATTGGACATTGTTTTCCAGTCGTCTCCTCTTGTTTGTTGAAAACCATAAATTATGGTACTTTGCCACTACGCATGGCTTCCCTATCAATCCTAAGAATTGTGCTTCCTCTGGGTCTTCCCATGCTATGAAGGAAATCAAAATCAAGAGCCAGGGGTAGTGAAACTCCATTCCCTTATCTTGAGCTTCTGCGCAGTCTAGTAGGAACTGGTTTAGTAGGAATGGTGCCCAACTCATTGTAGTGCCTTCTACACATTTTTCTGCCACAACTATGACCCATGTTGGTGCTTGATCCTTCGTGCACTTCCGTAGTAGTTTGCATGCTAACATATGTGTAGCTATTCCGATGGTTGGGTCACATATAGTTGGTACATCCAAGCCACACACCCATTTAACCTTGCAAAACTTCATTTGCATAGCCCATGTCTGTTCTCTTTCTGTATTTTTGTCTATGGATAGGGTAGTAGGGTCTTCCCCCCAGGTTGGCAGCCCAATGATTCTTGCTATCAAGTCCATGTTAATGGATATTGGCCTATCCAACACATGTACCCCCCATTCATGAAGGATAAGAGGAGTTTAACACATGCATTGAATTCGTTGTTGTGTCTGAAGTGTGGTATATCGAATAGGTTGAGGAGGCCTGCTCGCTCCAATCCTCTGGCCCAAATCTTGGTAACTGGTACACTCTGCTTTGTGAGTGGATCTACCTTGAGTTCCAATTATTCGTGGGGCACAAGTTCAGGGAAACTCACCACCTATATAATGTAATTATTTACATACTTTTATTGGGGCACCTTCCCTAGCATGTCCTCGTCGATGATCACTCCCTTTGGAATCTTTAGAGTCACCAACCTATAGTCTGGATTCTTCTACAATGTGACCGGTGGGGTGTCATCCTTTCTAGGCAGTATGTAGTCGCGAGGAAAGCTTGAATCTGATGAAGATGCACCCGAGGCTTCCTCAATATCTGGTTCAACTTCTAGTGCTCTGCTGTGAATCCTCCTTAGTACAACGACTGCTACTCCTGTAGCTTTGGGTGGTTCCTTTTCTGTAGTGAAGTGGTGTTTAACGGGTGATGTAGCTCTGCAAATCATTCTATCTCTATGCCCTTTGTTTTTCCTGGAATGCTAAGTAACAATAGCCCATGTTTGGAAATCCTGACTGCTTTTATTCCATGTTTCCATTTGTGCACTAATCTTCGTGCCTTCCCTCCCGTCTCATTCGCTAGTAGTGTGCCAGGTGCTTGCGTTAATGGAATTTTATTTCCGAATCTGTTAGTAGATTTCCACCATGTACTGCCACTCAGTCATGTGTATTAATGGCATTTTTCTTTTACTCGTCTTTATGATTGAGCCTTATGGTGGCTTTATGCCTTTTTTTAATTGTCATTTTATGACCTATCCTCATTTGCCTGTAACTATCATTTTCGTCCTTTTCATACTGAAAGCGGTCTCATCGCGTGGGATGATGCAATTAATACTGCATACATTATCGATTTTGTGTCGGGTCTCCTTGGTTGGCGTAATTTTCCCTATCTGAGCAGTTCCCATTGTCATTCCTTATGCACATGTTTTTTTTTTTTTTAGCTGCGTGGTTTTTCTTATTGCGCAGATTTTCAGCCCTCTTGATAGAGTTTTAATCGTCTTCCATTCACCCTTCCTTTCAGTGCTTCTCTGTTAAGGGTTTCCAACTGCGCAACACCTGCCTCTATCACCTCCTAGATCACACATGGTCCTAACCAGTGCATACAAAACTTTCCTTGGTGCTGCATAAACTTGCTATCATTTAGGAGTACCAAGTCGCCTACTTGGATTTTTTTCGACTTAATGTGTCTATCATGCCATGCTTTTTCCCTTTCCTTTTGAACATGTTGGTGAAACATTATGATAAATTGATCATCCTCAAGTTGTACTAGTTGTGCTATTCATTCTTGTATTGCGCTCGAATATGAAAGATCTGTGATAGCTGCGATGCGCACGCTCGATACAATAAGCTACATTGGCATTATTGCCTCCTGTCCGTATACCAATCTGAAAGGTGTTTTCCCTATCAACTTCTTTATGGTTTTCCTGTATGCCCATAATAAAACATGGATTCTTAAGTCCCAACCATCTCTTCCCACGTTTCAGATTTTTGTTAGTGCATTCTCTAGGATTTTTTTGAATGCTTCCATTGTTCCATTGGCCTGTGGGTGGTACAACGTACTCTTCTAATGGTGAATTCAAAATTCTCCAGTCAAAGATGCTATGGTATTATTGATGAAGTGTGTCCCTTGATCACTCATTAATGTTCTTGGACACCCAAATCGAGTTATTATGTTCTCAAACAAAAAGTGCGCATCAGTTTCTATGCTGCAATTCGTAATTGGCGTGGCTTCTACCCATCGAGTTAGATATTTTGTTGCTGTAATGATGTACCTAGCCCCTAATCTTCTTGTTGGTGGGTTGATTGGTCCAATGAATTCTACGACCCACTTATCAAAATCATGTAATGTCACTTGGGGGTGTAATGGAATTTTGTCCCTTCTGGAGGGTTTTCCGACCCTTTGACAAACATCGCATGTCTGACCGTATTCCTTTGCATCTCTGTGGAGTGTAGGCCACCATAGTCATGTGCGTAAGATATTCTGCGCAATATATTTTCCTGCATAATTTCCTCCTACTATCACGTCGTTCGCTTCTCCCAATATAGTTGGCCTTTTATGTTTGACTACACAACATCGTAGTATTCCATTTGCACCCAATTTATATAAGCTTCCTGCAATTAATTGGTAGTCTGCAACCTTTACAACCAACTACTTTTTCTGCACAACTTTCATGTTTGAAGGAGCCATCCCTATACTTTATAATTGTACAATGTTCATAAAATAATTGTCTTCCACCTTAACTTAAAATATTTGTGTATCTGAAAATCTATTATCCAAGTTTACTGCCTCTTCTACTGATAGTAGCACGACAAGTGATATGGTCCTGCATTGAGTTTACCTGGTTTGGCTGTTACTTCAAAGTCATATTCCTGGAACAATAGAATCCATCTGCATATCCTTCCCCCCAACACTGTCTTTTTTACTAGATATCTCACCGCAAAATGGTCGGTGTACATCTTGAAGTGTGAGCCTAACAATTAGTGTCTGAAATTTTGTAGTGCATATACCATAGCCAATCCCTCACATTCTGTTGTGGTATAAGTTTTCTCCATTGTTGATAGTTTCCTACTTGCAAAATTGATTGGGTGATCGATCTCTCCCTCGCTTGGCTGGGATAGGATCGCGCCTAATGCTATTGATGATGCATCCACATGTACATGAAATTCCTTGTTCTAGTCTGGGAAAATTAAGATCGGAACAATAACTAAATTTTGTTTCAGTGTGTCCAATCCTTTCTGACAGTCATCATTCCACTGGAGCTTCACTTATTTTTTTAGTAGTTTTTCCATTGGTGTTGTAAGCTGTGCATATCCTTTGATAAATTTCTTGTAATACCTTGTGTGGCCCAATGTTGCGCGCAACTGTTTGACTGATGTCGGTGGTTGTAAATCTAGAATAAATACAATCTTTGTGGGATCAATTATTAATCCTTGTTTACCTAGCACGTGTCCCAATAATATTCCGAATGGTGCGAAAAAATACATTTCTTTAGATTCAAGAATATTTGATGCTGTCTACACTTATCCAACATTAGTCTTAGCAATTCAATGTGATCCCTTAGCAAAATAAATATTGTCCAATCGTCCAAGTATACTTCAAGAAACTTATGAATAAATTCTTTAAATATTGCGACAACTACTCTTGAAAATACCTCAGGTGCGTTCTTTAACCCAAACGACATCACTATGTACTGAAAACTTCCCCATTCCGTCGCGAATGTAGTCTTATGTATATCATCCTGCACAATTTGTATTCGATGGTATCTTGAGAATCCATCCGTGAATGAATAATATTCTTGCTTGCCTATGTTTTCAAGTACTTCATCTGTAAATGGTGTTGGGAATGGATAATGTAGGCATGCATCATTCAATTTCCTCAAATCGATGCAGATTATTATACCCTCTATTCTCTTTTCATGCAATACCATGGGGCTTATCCATTCTGATTCCTTGACCAGTTCAGTGACTCTTGCTTTTAGCATGTGATCTATTTCCTCCAATTTTCTTTATATATTGGGTTCAATCTGTAGGGTATCTGTTTCACTAGTTTAGCCCCTAGTTTCAGTGGGATCCTCATCTCCCCTAGCTCACCCGCTATCCCTTTCATATATGAGAATGTCATGGGGAATAGGTCTTGGTATTGACACATTATATATGCTATCTTTTCTACGGTTTCCTCATCCCAATAATCTCCTATCTGTGCAAACTTAGGATTTTATTATGTCCCAATATTAACTTTTCATGTCTTGATTGGCTACGTGTATGTTTTGGATTCCATAACTAGGCCCTCTACTGTTTGTTACCCCTCTATTTTCGGTACTTGGATGTTGCGAGGATCTTCGTCATCCTGATCCTTCTATGCCATATTGTAACATTCCAATAACTTGTGAACCTTCATGGAGGCGTTTTGTATGCTACATACATATATTACTTCCATTGATTCTTCTTCAACAAAGATTTCATGTTTAATCACTTGTAGCACTGTAATTATCAGGGGTGACTCATTCTGAAAGGTAAATGTTACCTAGAATCATTGAGTCATGTATCTTTTCACTGTACTTATTAGGGGAGACTCAGTCTGCTGTATCTTTGCACATATTTAGTTCTAGGTACCAGTTATTAGGGATGGTATCTAGGGTATGTATGATCCCGTGTGTCCATTCTTTCCTTGGGATCGATTTCCATGTTTTTTCATACTACACAACATGATATGTTGGGTTTCCTTCCCTGATATACTTCTGCACCATGTCTCCCTCATCAGTATTGAATATCACCTAGATTAGTCTCCTACAATGTTGCCAGTATCCTATGTTTTCTTTGTTTGTTGCCCACCATCTTGCTCGGGTGGTTTTCAATACAATGTCTAGTGCTAGTATCCTCTGTTGCTTCATTACCTTTGCCTCAAATATTTGTACAAATGTTTTTATATATGTCAACCTATTATACTTAGGTGGGTTGCTTAGTTCTATTTCAATCTAGCGTACTGATTTGGTCATGCGTGCGCATCGTCGTGTTGAGACTTCATGCATCCTCTCCTGCCAATTTTCCAGACCTGATTCTGATTCTGATGTGCATGAAATGATGATTCTCCAACTCAGTGCATTATCTGCGGTTGTGTTAACATAGTCGTCCATCCTCACAGTCATGTTGTACAGGTTATCAATTTCATCACCCTTCGCTAGTTCTATGTACCTCCTTCCTTCTTTTGGGTATAATGGTGCATTAACTTTCATTTCTCCTTCTTCAAATACCATCTCTTGCCTTTTCAAATTGATAATGGATTGGTTATTGAAGGCCCATTCTAGTACCATGAGTGTTGGATTTAATTGTCTATTATCCACAATATCGTTAACTTCAAAATATGCGACACTGCGCACTCCATCTATATTCACCATTATTACTGTTAATATGCCAATAGGTACTATTTTGTACTTGTTTGCTAATCTCAATTGAATGGGTGACCAAACTAACTTGGGTTTTCCCATCATTTCCCATTTCTGCTTAGGTAACACATTCACATCAGACCCCAAATCTAAGATCACGTTGTCTATGTCGGATTCTCCAATCTGCGCATTAAACCTAAACTCTCCATTGGTTCTTTTCTTGCGTAGTAGCTGGTTCAATACTTTATTTTTTTATTAGAGAATACCTTTCGTTGAGAAACATGATCGATCATAGAGCATAATGTATGCAATGCATTCTTATCCTCGAATAACTCTAGGAAACTCTTCAAAATTTTTCCTAAGGTACTTATCTTCTCCAATGATCCTTTGATCATGGTATGGTCATCAATGGGATGCATATCCCCCATAGGTGGCACAGATGATGTGGACATTGCCTAGTATTTTCGCAAGAGTTATTTCCTTGCCTCTTTATAGGTATCCTTCTCTTCTTATGGGTCAAATGCTAGCATAGGTGTTGCTGATTTCTTTACTCATTGCTCAGCCTGTTTCCTTACATTGGTTGCATCCATCCCTGTTTTGGTTCCTCCGTGTGTAACGACCACTATTTTGGGTCCCTTGTCCCGTATCTTGATGGATATATTTTGAATGTCCAGGTTCTAGTTTTGATTAACTTTGGCTTGCCATTTTTCCAATGGTTTTGGACAATCCTCTATCGCATGTTCTAACACTCGAAAGTAATTCCATGTCGTGCAGGGATTTTCGAAATCCCGTGCTAGGTGTCATGGTTGGTTACAAGATATCCTCCTTAGTTTCCTTGATTAAATCCTCTTTGATTATTATATTTCCGCCCCCCTTCGACCACAACATTCTCCTCTTGAATCCAGTGCATATATGATGTGCTCTCCCTCATAATATCAAATGCATAACAATCCTTGTCTTCATGTCCCACTGATTTGAAAAATTTACAAAATAATCTTCTTGGGGTACTCTAATATTTTTGTAATAACTCGCACTCATGGGGGTTATGTCCCCATTTCTTGAATATCTCGTAGTATCCTCCTCCTGGTAGTGGGTTTGGTGCTCCAGCTGCTAAGTACTGCATAAAGGCTGGACATTCATCTTTGTGGTGACCTTCAGTCCTACATTTGGTGCACCAAATGTATTCCCGTTTCTCTTTCCCCTTCATGATTTATGCTAATTGAATTGTTAATGCAGCTAGTTGGTTCTGTATTTGCGCCATTCCGCTATTGTCTCTGACCAGAGAGGCTTCCAACTACATAGCAATCTACAATGATTACAATTGTGATGTAATATTTTACTATATTAACATATTGTGGATGTGAGGTAGCAAGCCTGCGGTGAACCACTCTCTATGTTGTTGATCAGGTATTTGGAATGTTAACCTCCCCATCACATCTTTGAATCTCTGATCAAACTCCCATACTGACTCAATATGTACTTGCTTGATATCCTTGAGCTCAATAATGTACCGTGACTCAAATTTTGGTTTCTTGAATTCTTTTAATAATGCTTGTGTGATCTCTGCTAATGCCCTTGTCTGACCTAGTAGTGTGGTACTTTGGAGCTTCATGTACCAAATTAGTGCGTGTCTTCTAAATGTTGTTTCCAACCGCGCAATATTTGAACTATCATTGTGGACATTATTTGTAGTCCAGAAGGTTTCACATATGAACATATGTTGTTCTGGGTCTTCCGATCCAATTCCTTTGAACTCTGGTAATCTTAGTGTATTATCTACTCCTGCAATGTTACTGTGTGTAGGACCCCTTCCCGGTGATGCTGGTTGATTCTGATTACCTATACTTCTACCACTAATGTGGTTACTGCTTCTATGACTTCCCCTACTGATTACAAGTGCTCTGGAGAGGTCTTTGAACGTTGTCTCAGATTCAAGTGATGCACACAAGGTTGTGGTTTCGACCCAGGACTCAACTCGGGAAGGAATTATTGGTTCTTCTATAACTAGACTGAACTGGATATCTTCTTATTCTCTTTCTGTTTATTGTATTTATATGATATGGGTATATATGTGATGTTCTGGGTACTCACTGCGCTTCTTTCTCTCTTCAACCACAATTCTCAACTTCTTGTACCTTATCCCACTACGCAAAACTCCAAATTCGTCTTCTCCTTCTGACATCCCTTCCTCTTTCTCATACATTATTAGTCTCCTCTTCCTTCATCCATTTTTCCTACCCTCGGATCAGATCCTAGTCAACAACCCCAGTCCCTATGTGCGTGCAAATTTATTTAGCTATCCAACTCCATCGTCATCACTTATTTATCACATTGCAACATTTTTATCTAGGTAGATAACGATTTTATGAATATTCCTCGCGGGCCTTTAAAGAAGTCTTTTTCTGTGACACTATAAGACAGGGTACATTCTATGGAAAATTCTGTTATGTAGCCTCCTGATATACTATCCAACCAAAAATCAACTGTGCCTGAAGTTATGTTGTCCACTGAGTTCACTTGTTCCACTAGTTCAGTAGTCCAGTTATTTGGCGCACATGGTCTATGTCTACTGGTATTTTCAACAAATATTTCCAGCCATTCTGCTAAAAGGTTAGAAATTTTCCGAAAAA
Source organism: Picea glauca (assembly GCA_000966675.3). Lineage (NCBI taxonomy): Eukaryota > Viridiplantae > Streptophyta > Pinopsida > Pinales > Pinaceae > Picea > Picea glauca. The sequence goes on from JZKD02S0474926.1 coordinate 195,050, forward strand.
GATCTTATGCAAGTCTGTGTACACATACCTTTGCAACCATTGCTTGTTCTTTAACAAAGGTTTTTTATTCTCCTTCTGAGAAAATTCTTGTTCCTTTTGTTCTATCCATTCGGTTATCTCCTTCCTCGTTGGTATCCAAAACATTCCCTCACTTCCAGATTCTGGGTCCCGACAACAAAACCATTTGTTGGCGTGTGCGCAGGTAGGTTCAAGACCTTGGGTTCATGTTACTTAGTCCAACAAAACCCTGCAGACACCGACCCTTTTAGCATCACCTACAAGCAGGTGAATTCTCACCCGAGGTATCTTTATGGGATTTGCAAGAACCAAGATTCTATAGCGGGGAGGGAAAGGTGGGAAACCCGCTTTGTCATACCTACAAGATCCTTTTGCGCACTAGATCCTAGTTAATTTGAACTCGTTACTTAATTATATATGCATATAAGTTCATATTCATGCTATTTAGTGGTTAATCATACAATTGTGGCTATTGCGCATTAGTCTATCAACAATATCAGCATAGATTGACATTCACCCATATTAAAGACAAGAATTAACACATTACAAACATTAATGATCATCCAACAACACAATTATACACATAGTTACCGTGGTTCACCCCCCTCTGGGCTACGTCCACAAAAGATTGACTTCTTTATTATATTTGAGTATCTTGATTGCACTTTGCGCTACAATGGATGCTTAAAATACAATATTCTTCACAACTGTATTTTATTTACACTGTTCCACTCTCTTAACCTCTCTTAATGTCTAGACCTTGCAAAATCAACAAATATTACAACAAACACAACAAAAACAACCCTTAAATTCATAGATCTTTTACATATTTATATCTTTTTCTCAAGTTATTTTTCCAGCTCACAATTAGTTGGCTACCACTCATGCTTGACTGGAGACAATTCATTATGAGCTGGATACAACCCACACTCGACTGGTTTTCCCAGATTTTTCGCTAGATGTTCTTTCCTGTCCCCCATCTTCTCCTCTTTCCTCTCTCTTCTTTCTTGATCTTCTTGATCTTTTTCCTTTTCTGTGTACCTTGTCTCTTCTCACTGTTCCATTCCCAAAGCATCCTGCCCAACACCAATGCTACAAATCATGTTGTTGCAACACCAATGTTGTAACTCACATTGCTACAAAACTAGTCGTTTTGAAATTCTGTTAGAGTGTTATGGATCATGTGTGTCATAACTACACGTGTCTTGTAAAATTTTTATGACAATTGGTGGTCCAAATCTATGATGGAAGAACATGATTGAAATGGTGTAATATCCCCAATGGGAATATGCTAGGACAATAATGGTTTGTTGTCAAACATGTAGTTCTGGTTGTGTACTTTCGTCAAATACTTGCATTACATGTGTTATTAAACTGATTAAGTACTTTTCACAAACAATTTTCTAGTATACCCATAATGAATATTTTATAAAACATGTTGCACTCAACTAAATACCCCAGAAATGGAAGAGATAATATGGAACTTTATTATGAATGAAATCTTGAGCACACAATATAAGTCTATGGATGCTAGAGCAACTGCAAATACACAAATTTGTAAATCCAAAACCTGGTATAGTTCCTTGAAATCTTCCAGTAGATGGTATGACCTCTCTAGTGGCTGCTAAGATTCTAAAAAAACCACACTAGGTGGTTGATTCCCTACTACAACAAAATTACTACTGTTCACGACCTCTTTCCACTTCGATATTGACTACAGTGGTTCGACCACTGCACCTAAGTATATCTGCAACCTTATTTTGTAGAGGTCCTCGTACGACGAGGCTGGGTGACTAGAAGTGCCTCGCGGGATGAGGTTGTTTAACTAGTGAGGATGCCTCCAAAACCCTCATAGTAGCAAATTCATCCTGCAGGGATCCGTGTGGGACAAAGCTGGGCGACAAGTGGGGCCTCGTGGGACCCTCATGTTCGACCAATGAGGATGTCTCCTATCATGTTTTCCCCAAAACCTCCCGGTACCTGCAAAAAATAAGATAGACCTCCTTCGGATAATTTCACAAATCCCCTATGCAAAACCAATATACCTCCCACCGAATACAAACCCCAAATTGAATCTCGAATGGAAATCCTAGATGGATTCCCCTCTTGTATAGCTAGGGTGGATATTACATCACTAAAACCAAACCAACAATGGAACAATTTTGATAACCCATAATGAAAGAATGGCTCCAAGAGCACTTCCAAAATGCGAGATCAAATCATAATCCTAAAATGAAGTTCTACCCCTCCTTTTATCCTTCTTCCATGCCTTCTAGAACTTTCCCCCTTTTTTGACTAGATCAATTGTGAACCTTATTCCCCTTTTACTTTTACTTTAATATTAAAAGTCACTTTAATAATGGTTAAGAAACTTATTAATCTAAAGTTATGTTATTTCCTTAATGTCACTTTAAAAACATAACATCTCCTAACTAAGTGACATTACATGACCCCCTTTTGAATATTTTTTCCTCCTTGAAAAGGAACGAAAATAATTTCCACTACAAAATAGGGGAACCCAAAAATGGGGACATGAAAAATCCTCCCTTCCCAAAGATTTATATTCCTCAAGAAATTGCATCACGACCTGATGCTCCATCGACTGATCCAGACCGAAACTGAAAATGATACCATGGTCTCAAACCACATTGCAAGATGTGAAGCATCCTCCACTTAAGACGTGGTCCGATAAGGCACTGACATAAGAGGTATCCTGAAAATTCCAACAAGTAAGGCCACTCGATGCTGCAACAACTCGATCAACCCCTCAAGGATCGACTTTTCTAGCGTACCAATTTTATAAAAGAAAATACTAGCTCTCACCTTCATGTCAACTGTTGAATTGTCTACTATTGAAATCCTAGGGTCCTAAGCTAATCTCAGAACAGAACCACCATGTTGATGCTGCACTACTCTGATCATAACCACCCCACCATTGTTCCAAGTCTTCCCCCTCTTCCCCAAGTACTCCCACATGAAAGACCCATAAGGGATGAATCTACTACCATGAATATCCTGCATAGTCATCCAAGTTAAGTCATGACCTGTAAATCCACTTCCATACTCAATCTAAAATGTCGAAAAAGGAAGTCTCTCCTAATCAGTAACAATGACTCTAGACTGCTCATGGAATCTACACATATCTCCACTAGATAGGTCAATCACCTGCACTACCCCAGAATTAAAATATATCGTCAGGAAGTACGTGAACTATTCAATCATTGCATACATATTATTTGTCCACTCTAACCTCGATAAACCTGTGACAAAATATGCCCACATTCTCTTCCACTCTCGCCCAAAAATGGCCAAATACTGCATCCAAACTATGGAATGAGTGTGCCTCAAACTGCTCTGCCGACAAGTCGTATACTCCCCTACATCATCCTCGAGGCCTCTTCATCTGAACCTCTCTTGGATCTTCCTAGATGTTGTGAAACACTCTCTTCTCTTAGCACTGATATGCAAGGTGATGATACAAGAATCCATCTCACTATCATTGATAATCCATGCGATCATAAGCTGCATAAACTTGTTCAACTCCTCAAAATATCACTCCTCCAAGAAACCACCTCTAAGCATCCCAAGAGTAAACTGTTAAAAATAAAAACTGGTCATCTTGTCTGTTTTGGATGCCAAGCTGTCAAAACCTGCAGTCCCAGGGTCCCAAGATAATCTCCTCAAGGAACGATTATGCTAATGCTACGCCGCTCTGAACATAACTATTTGACCCTCATGTCTAGACTGTAGCCTCCACTCCTAGAAACCCAAGCTGTAATGTCTAGAAGAACTGATTCCACTACTATGGATCATATTCTGTAGATGCGCCTCGGTGGAACCAAAGTCTAGATGTCCATTGGCATACACAATCCTGGGTAAAGAAAATCTATCCTGCCATATAACATGCGCCCATTCATATCCTCTCTGAGTGTCCCAAAAATGACACATACCACTCATATGCGTTCCTGGAACCCACATCCAAACTAGGAATCCTCTATGCCTCATACCAACCAACTCCAACTGTGCTACACCGATAAAATCTATGCCAGCTAATATGTATATCTCCTACCAAAATGTCATGAGAAATGTGTTGTCCCGATGCTGGTCATTGTACTTAGGCATCCTATGGATTCTAAACGCCTCCCTAAAGAAACACTCTACTTCCTGTGATGCCTCATTCTGTTACATAATGTTTCTTTTGCAGACATATGGAATCTCCCTTGGATTACTAGACCCCTATACCAAGACAAAAACACTACAATTAGACCCCAACATCCCTTTAAACTCATTTTAACCAATCAAAAAGAGAGAGGGAGAAAGGGAATGATGTACCTATTTACGAAGTTTGTCCTCGCTGATTCCAATCCGTGAGCTTGATATTCAAACTCCCTAGTGCAACTTGATACCTGCAATAGGGAGAAAAGAGAAATGAGTACCTCCTACTCTAGTTGATTAGGTAAAACAAATCCATCTATGAAGATTGAAGAAACAATAGAAAAGCATATGAAAGAATACACAAGATTGAAGGAAATAGGCCAAGTATATTCAATGAGAACCAAAAGGATAACACTTATAGAACATGATTGATGCGGCAACCACGTTTCCAATCTCTCTTCATCCAACCCCTTTCACAAATCTACCAAGATCAAAATGATGATACTCTCACCGATTTCTTCTTCCCTTCACCTTGGAAAGCCCTCAATATATAGGCTTGAGAGGAACAACCACCATGAGAAAATGAGGGGTATGGTTTAGGATATGTATCCTTAAGGTTTGGATTAGATCATAAGGTGAATCCATAGCATGGGGGTCAAACATAACCAACCCCATCTGAAATAGTTGTCCCATAGAATTAGGTGGAGTAGATCCCCCTTTTTCCTCAATAAGAATGGATATCCTCTAGAGTGAGAGACAGGGCGCCATCCTAACAATGGAACTCCTGTAAAATGGAAAAGGGGGCGCCATGGCCCTCCCCAAGCATGCACATGGGGCATCAACCTTCATAAATGCTAAAAAATAGGTTGTTTTTCCAAGAAAAAAGTGTGTTTTAACCTTGAAATAATGGGTTTGTTCCTCCAATATGGTTTAGGGGTCATGGACAACTTTTTTCATGGTGTCAAGGGGTGGAGACACCTAACAAAGTGAATGTGACAATTGGGAAGGTGCATATGCCACTTGTGATAGTGCATGCGACACTTACCGAGGTGCATACATCACTTTCTGACACTTGCGACACTTAGGGTGCAAAACAAAAATGTGACATATTGATGTGTAACAGATGCCCCCTAAAGTGCGAGGTTAGAAGAGAAAATGATGGCCAAAACACTTTACAAATTATTCAATGCAAGGGAATTGGAGTGGGAGAACCTGACATAAGTTGCAAACATTCATCAAATAATATTAATATATGTTCCATTTCCGAGGCATACATACCTATGTTCAAAATACGAGATTACTCAAAGCATGGAAGCCGACCAATACACTGTGGATCCATGAAAATACTGACTAAGGATATGGCCATCAAATATACAATGTGGATCCATACCTCCATGACATGAACTGATAACAACCACAAAAAATACAAAGTGGAGCTACAAGATAAGCACAGACCAATTCAAACTAGATCTATGTAACATTATATATATCAGTAATATTTCCAATACAATGATGGTACTGAATTATTTTACATGCTCAGATGATATTGATCGCATCCTAGGAAACAAATATAAGAGAGTGAACGCCCAACTCAGGGTCTTCGTTCCGATCCTGATGCGGCATGAATCTAGCCATGTGAATAGATGATTTTATGTCGAACATGTTAGATACCACTTGATTACTAGTCATTGATGTAAAACGTTAACAAGTGTGAAGGAAATCACCAATGATGTCAATGACTCCCAAGGTACCCTAGTACATTGTAGTGAATGTGAATAAATGAAATGAGGTTGAACATTTGTGGAATCATCCGATCAAAGTTTAATGATGTAAACCTACTGTTGGAAGCAAGGAGGCCTACAGGTCCCAAGGTACTAACTGGTTTCTAAGTCTAATTCCTAGATAATGTACTGAAGTCAACAGAAAAAGACTTATCGAAGGAGGGACTTGATGTATACCCCATTATCGACATGAAATTGACACATGAAATTGATGCAAGATGTTGGATTGAGTGAATATGGACTGACATAGGAAATGGAAACTGGTAATACTGCATATGGATGGTTTGAAGTGAAACTTCCCTTGAACATTATGAGGCATGACAACTGACTTGGAAAAATTTTACTCAACTTGGAAACTATGGAATGAGTGTGCCTCAAACTACTCTGCTGACAAGTAGTATACTCCCCTACATCATCCCCAAGGCCTCTTCATGTGAACCTTTCTTGGATATTCCTAGATGATGTGAAACACTCTCTTCTCTTAGCAGTGATATGAAAGGTGATGATACAAGAATCCATCTCACTATAATCGATAATCCAGGGGATCATAAGCTGCATAAACTTGTTCAACTCCTCAAAATATCACTCCTCCAAGAAACCACCTCTAAGCATCCCAAGAGTAAACTCTTAAAAATAAAAACTGGTCATCTCATTTGTATTGGATGACAAGCTGTCAAACACTGTAGTCCAAGGGTCCCAATATAATATGCTCAAGGAATGATTATGCTACTGCTATGCCACTCCGAACATAACTGTCTCACCCTCATGTCTAGACTATAGCCTCCACTCCTAGAAACCCAAGCTGTAATGTATAGAAGAACTGATTCCACTACTATGGATCGTATTCTGCAGATGCGCCTCAGTGGAACCAAAGTCTACATGTCTATTGGCATACACAATCCTGGGTAAAGAAAATCTATCCTGCCATATATTATGCGCCCATTCATCTCCTCTCTAAGTGTCCCAAAAACAACACATACCACTCATATGAGTTCCTGGAACCCACATCCAAACTAGGAACTCTCTATGCCTCATACCAACCAACTCCAAATGTGCTACAATGATCAAATCTATGCCAGCTAATATGTATAGCTCCTACCAAAATGTCATGAGAAATGTGTTGTCCCAATCTTGGTCAATGTACTTAGGCATCCTATGGATTCTAAACGCCTCCCTAAAGAAACACTCTACTTCCTGCGATGCCTCATTCTGTTACATAATGTTTCTTTTGCGAACATATGGAATCTCCCTTGGATTACTAGACCCCTATACCAAGACAAAAACACTACAATTGGACCCTAACATCCCTTTAAACTCATTTTAACCAATCAAAAAGAGAGAGGGAGAAAGGGAATGATGTACCTGTTTCGAAGTTTGTCCTTGCTCATTCCAATCCGTGAGCTTGATATTCAAACTCCCTGGTGCAACTTGATACCTGCAATGGGGAGCAAAGAGAAATGAGTACCTCCTACTCTAGTTGATTAGGTAAAACAAATCCATCTACGAAGATTGGAGAAACAATAGAAAAACATATGAAAGAATACACAAGATTGAAGGAAATAGGCCAAGTATATTCATTGAGAACCAAAAGGATAACACTTATAGACCATGATTGATGCAAAAACCACATCTCCAATCTCTCTTCATCCAACCCCTTTCACAAATCTACCAAGATCAAAATGATGATACTCTCACCGATTTATTCTTCCCTTCACCTTGGAAAGCCCTCAATATATAGGCTTGAGAGGCACAACCACCATGAGAAAATGAGGGGTATGGTTGAGGATATGGATGCTTATGTTTTGGGTCAGATCATAAGGTGAATCCATACCATGGGGGTCGAACATAACCAACCCCATCTGAAATAGTTGTCCCCTAGAATTAGGTGGAGGAGATCACCCTTTTTCCTCAATAAGAATGGAGATCCTCTAGAGTGAGAGACAGGGCGCCATCCTAACAATGGATCTCCTCTAAAATAGAAAAGGGGTCTCCATGGCCCTCCCCAAGCATGGATAGGGTGCGTCACCCTTCATAAATGCTAAAAAATAGGTTGTTTTTCCAAGAAAAAAGTGTGTTTTAACCTTGAAATGATGGGTTTGTTCCTCCAATATGACTTAGGGGTCATGTAAAACTGTTTTCATGGCGTCAAGGGGTGGAGACACCTAACAAAGTGAATGTGACACTTGGGAAGGTGCATATGCCACTTGCGACAGTGCATGCGACGCTTACCGAGGTGCATACATCACTTTCTGACACTTGCGACACTTGCGACAGTTAGGGTGCGAAACAAAAATGTGACATTTTGATGTGTAACAGATGCCCCCTAAAGTGTGAGGTCAGAAGATAAAATGATGGCCAAAACACTTTAGAAATTCTTCAATGCAAGGGAATTGGAGTGGGAGAACCTTGCATAAACTGTAAACAATCATCAAATAATATTAATATACGTTCCATTTCCGAGGTAGGCATACCTATGCTCAGAATACAAGATTACTCAAAGCATGGAAGCCGACCAATACACTGTGGATCCATGAAAATACTGACTAAGGATATGGCCACCAAAGATACAATGTGGATCCATACCTCCATGACATGAACCGATAACAACCACAAAAAATACAAAGTGGAGCTACAAGATAAGCACAAACCAATACAAACTAGATCTATGTAACATTATATATATCAATAATATTTCCAACACGATCATGGTACTGAATTATTTTACATGCTCAAATGATCTTGATCGCAGCCTAGGAAAAGAATATAACAGAGTGAACGCCCAACTCAGGGTCTTCGTTCCGATCCCGATGCGGTATGAATCTAGCCATGTGAATAAATGATTTTGTGTCGAACATGGTAGATACCACTTGATTACCAGTCATTGATGTAAAACATTAACAAGTGTGAAGGAAATCACCAATGATGTCAATGACTCCCAAGGTACCCTAGTACATTGTAGTGAATGTGAATAAATGAACTGAGGTCAAACATTCATGGAATCATCCGATCAAAGTTTAATTATATAAACCTACTGTCGGAAGTGAGGAGGCCTACAGGTCCCAAGATACTAACTGGTTTCTAAGTCTAATTCCTTGATAATGTGTTGAAGTCAGCATAAAAATACTTGTCGAAGGAGGGCCTTGATGTATACCCCATTATCGACATGAAACTAACAAAGGAAAGTGATGTAAGATGTTCGATTGAGTGAATATGGACTGACATAGGAAATGGAAACTAGTAATACTGCATATGGATGGTTTGAAGTGAAAATTCCCTTGAACATTATGAGGCATGAAAACTGACTTGGAAACATTTTACTCGACTTGGAAACTATGGAATGAGTGTGCCTCAAACTGCTCTGCTGACAAGTCATATACTCCCCTACATCATCCCCGAGGCCTCTTCATGTGAACCTCTCTTGGATCTTTCTAGATGTTGTGAAACACTCTCTTCTCTTAGCACTGATATGCAAGGTGATGATACAAGAATCCATCCCACTATCATCCATAATCCAGGCGATCATAAGCTGCATAAATTTGTTCAACTCCTCAAAATATCACTCCTCCAAGAAACCACCTCTAATCATCCCAAGAGTAAACTCTTAAAAATAAAAACTGGTCATCTCGTATGTTTTGGATGCCAAGCTGTCAAACATTGTAGTCCCAGGGTCCCAAGATAATCTCCTCGAGGAACAATTATGCTAATGCTACGCCACTCTGAACATAACTGTCTGACCCTCATGTCTAGACTGTAGCCTCCACTCCTAGAAACCCAAGATTTAATTTCTCAAAGAACTAATTCCACTACTATGGATCATATTTTGTAGATGCGCCTCGGTGGAACCAAAGTATGCATGTCCATTGGCATACACAATCCTGGGTAAAGAAAATCTATCCTGCCATATAACATGCGCCCATTTATCTCTTCTTGTAGTGTCCCAAAAATGACACATATCACTCATATGATTTCCTGGAACCCACATCCAAACTAGGAATCTTCTATGCCTCATACCAACCAACCCCAACTGTGTTACACCGATCAAATCTATGCTAGATAATATGTATAGCTCCTACCAAAATGTCATGAGAAATGTGTTGTCCTGATCCTGGTCAATGTTCTTAGGCATCCTATGGATTCTAAACGCCTCCCTAAAGAAACACTCTACTTCATGTGATGCCTCATTCTATTACATAATGTTTCTTTTGCGGACATATGGAATCTCCCTTGGATTACTAGACCCCTATACCAAGACAAAAACACTACAATTGGACCCTAACATCCCTTTAAACTCATTTTAACCAATCAAAAAGAGAGAGGGAGAAAGGGAATGATGTACCTGTTTCGAAGTTTGTCCTTGCTCATTCCAATCCGTGAGCTTGATATTCAAACTCCCTGGTGCAACTTGATACCTGCAATGGGGAGCAAAGAGAAATGAGTACCTCCTACTCTAGTTGATTAGGTAAAACAAATCCATCTACGAAGATTGGAGAAACAATAGAAAAACATATGAAAGAATACACAAGATTGAAGGAAATAGGCCAAGTATATTCATTGAGAACCAAAAGGATAACACTTATAGACCATGATTGATGCAAAAACCACATCTCCAATCTCTCTTCATCCAACCCCTTTCACAAATCTACCAAGATCAAAATGATGATACTCTCACCGATTTATTCTTCCCTTCACCTTGGAAAGCCCTCAATATATAGGCTTGAGAGGCACAACCACCATGAGAAAATGAGGGGTATGGTTGAGGATATGGAT
>JZKD02S0474926.1:207097-232057 GCA_000966675.3 Picea glauca
TATTTTCATTGTGTCAAGGGGTGGAGACACCTAAAAAAGTGAATGTGACACTTGGGAAGGTGCATATTCCACTTGCGATAGCGCATGCAACACTTACCGAGGTGCATACATCACTTTCTGACACTTGCGACACTTAGGGTGCGAAACAAAAATGTGATATTTTGATGTGTAACAAATGTCCCTTAAAGTGTGAGGTCAGAAGAGAAAATGATGGCCAAAACACTTTATAAACTCTTTAATGCAAGGGAATTGGAGTGGGATAACCTGACATAAGCTGTAAACAATCATCAAATAATATTAATATATGTTCCATTTTCGAGGCAGACATACCTATGCTTAGAATACGAGATTACTCAAAGCATGGTAGTCGACCAATACACTGTGGATCCATGAAAATACTGACTAAGGATATGGCCACCAAACATACAATGTGGATCCATACCTCCATGACATGAACTGATAACAACCACACAAAATACAAAGTGGAGCTACAAGATAAGCACAGAACAATACAAACTAGATTTATGTAACATTATATATATCAATAATATTTCCAATATGATGATGGTACTGAATTATTTTACATGCTCAAATGATCTTGATCGCAGCCTAGGAAAAGAATATAACAGAGTGAACGCCCAACTCAGGGTCTTCGTTTCGATCCCGATGCGGTATGAATCTAGCCATGTGAATAGATGATTTTATGTCAAACATGTTAGATACCACTTGATTAACAGTCATTGATGTAAAATGTTAACAAGTGTGAAGGAAATCACCAATGATGTCAATGACTCCCAAGGTACCCTAGTGCATTGTAGCGAATGTGAATAAAATAAATGAGGTCAAACATTCGTGGAATCATCTGATCAAATTTTAATGATGTAAACCTACTCTCAGAAGCAAGGAGGCCTACAGGTCCCAAGGTACTAATTGGTTTCTAAGTCTAGTTCCCAGATAATGTGATGAAGTCGACAAAAAAAGACTTGTCGAATGAGGGCCTTGATGTATACCCCATTATCGACATGAAACTGACACAGGAAAGTGATGTAAGATGTTGGATTGAGTGAATATGGACTGACATAGGAAATGGAAACTGGTAATACTGCATATGGATGGTTTGAAGTGAAAATTCCCTTGAACATTATGAGGCATGACAACTGACTTGGAAACATTTTACTCGACGAGTACCAAGAACATAATGTGACGTAAATAAGAGCACTCTTCGATTGGAAGAAAAAGTATGGCGACACATAGAATTGGTATGACTCAGAGACAAGCAGAATACCCAACTGTAAGACGAGACACAAACATGTGCCATTTTCAAGGGCGACAATAGGTGCCATATTGTATTCCAAACAAATTGACCCACTTCCTTTAATCCCCCCCCCCCATCCAGATAAACGAGTACCTTTTTCTTTTTAATGAGCTTGAGGAGGATAATAAATTCTCGGTATAGCTCATCCTTCGGATGAGTCCCTCGACATATGTTTAACGAACTTGAGGAAGGAGGGGTTCGGTCCCAGATGGGTCTTGGATATTGGACTCACATAGGTCCTTCGATGCATAATTTTACGAGCCCAAAGAAGGTACACTTGGTGTTTTTTCACATTTATAGAGTCTGAAAAGAACTTAAAGATGACTCCATAGATGACTTTTTCATAAATTTAGTCTCCCAAGCCCGAAAAAAGTGTAAAACATTACATGGGAGAACTCTTCTAATCATGCTTGATTAGAGTGTTCCTTTTTCGTAATTAGTCTCATGAGGCCGAAAAAAAGATAAAATACCACTTGAAAGACGCCCTTTCAAACCTTTTAATGAGTGTGAAAGGAAGCAAGCTCACTCAACATTCTTTTCTTATTTACGGAGTCTGAAAAGATCTTAAAGGAAACTCCAAAGAGTTCCTTTTTCGTATATCTTTTATGATTCCGAAAAAGAGATAAAATTATACTCGGTAATGTATTCTCATGTTTTAACAAGCACGCGAAAGAATAAAGACTGATCTTGGTAACCTATTCTCATGTTTTTATGAGCACGAGAAAGAAAAAAGACTAAGCTCATTCTAGAAAAAGTACTACATTACGATGGGAATGACCCTCGAACGAGGATCACTCCTAGCAATGTGTCTCTATAGAGGTATTTTAATCCCAACTATAGTGATAGGAGCTAGTGGCTTCACTCTAGAATTTTGTCCAGAAGCTGGATACCTACCCCCCAAGCATTGTTTCCTATGAAGACTCTTATTCTTTCCTCGTTTAGGCTTCTGGTTACTAATGGGAATATTTTCACTAGGAAAATAAAAAGAAGGTTCAAGTACTCGATATCGAAGGAGATGAGGTTTAGATGGAGGGGGGTATGTTTCATTTTTTAACAAGCTTGACAGAGATGATGAACAATGCTCGTAAGCGTCTGTTTCATTTTTTAATGAGCTCGACATAGGAAAAGAACTATGTTCATCCAGACCAGGTACTACCAAAGGATCAGATGATTCTAGGGGTTGTCGCACCTGAGTCGAAATCATATTTAACATAGAAACCTGCGGGGTGGGAGGATTGGGTAAAGGAAAATCCCCCATGAGCGAGGGTCCTTAAGGAGACCTACTCCTACACTCTCAAAACTAAGTTGTCCTAGAAAATGGACAGTATTCGTTGCAACATTGTAGAGATTTGGAGTTGTATAATATTTCCTTGATGGGGAAATCATAATATATGAAACATTGTGGATGTGACTTCCGTCATTGCATATAACCAAATACAACCAAGTAACAAATTATAATCCAGGTGCACATCAACCACTTCGATATCGACTGAAACAATTTTTCCCTTTAACGTCAAAACAAAATATTGAAAGAGTCCCTGAGGTTGAAAACCACGTCCATCAAACACTTTAAAGGTGGTAGGGGACTGGTTAAATTTAGGAGAACCAAGGGATCTCCAACAAGACCCAGATAGAGGCTCGCTCATACAAAACCGTCCGATGGATGTTCTTTCCACCAACCGAAAGTTGAATTTGGAATACTAAGTGGTGGGAGAGTCTCTCCTTAAAATAATCCAGATTAAACGTAATAAAGTTTGATTCTTCTTCATCCATGGCTCCATTGGTTGACAACATGGTTCTTCTTTGGGTTGGAAAGTTCTGTAGAACTTCGAGGGTCGACATAGCACAAGGTGCTTGTGCCAAATCTTCAACGCTATTGTAGTTTTGGGAAGTTCAGGCATTTGGATTAAGTGTCTCTTTTCGAATTACACTCTTGGGAGAGCGCAACACTGCGTCAGAAATTGGCTTCTCAATCTAAAGAGGATTGGAATATGGAAGAGGAGTGGATGGGGAGGGATGATTGATAGCCTTTCCTTTACCATGATAACCTGGAGGAGTTTCATAAGTATTTGATTGAGTTGTAACATTAACTGTTTTAAACATGTACACCTCAGAGGCGCTTGTGGAAGCATCCCCATGGTGGGAATGACCTATGTTTCCCTCTTGCAGAGGGGAAGGATTTTTTGCAACCAAATGTTACTACTAAACTGGTTGGGAGGTACACTTCAGAAATTTAGTGACAACCTCACGATGAGGATAGTATTTCATGTAGTGGTCTTCCTCACAGATCATGCATAGAGACTTATCCTTCCTATTCGATTGAGTATCAACAGTCTTAGGATTATCTTGCTCGTTAGAATATTTCTTGGATTTACCCTTGTTTTTATTCTTACCTATGGGTTGCTGAGATGAAGTGGATTGGACCGCATTCACCTCTGATATTTGAGCATGAGTGAAAGTAGTTTTGGTGTCTGAAATGAAACTTGGTTCTGGAGAAGGTCTTAATGGATCGTTCGATGAACGAGGACCGTGAGGGATCAGATCGTAAAGTGTGCTAGAATGGGAATACACCAAGTCCAAATACTGCACATAGCTGATATCCTTCTCCTCAATAACTACATTTCCCATAGAAACATCACGAGCGATGGGAGGCAAGAACGACTTTGTAAACCAACACACGAGGAGTTGGTTTAGAATTGGAGACTTAATCAACCATATCTGTCGTCTCCACTCGTGAATATGATTAGAGATGTGGGTGGAAGAGGATTGTTGGAGTGAGTTCAAAAGCTCTGTACCGGTCTCATACTATATAGGTAACTGAAAATGCGTCAGGATATCCATGGAAAGAGAAGTGAAGTCGACAAAGGAGTTACTCGACAACTCAATATACCATTTGGTTGCAACACTTGTAAGTGTTCTCTGAAAAAGTCTCAAACTAATGGAATTGTCATCAAAGACTTGGAAGAACACCATAAATGGAAAGTCATAACCTGGTTTTAAGGATATTCCCCAGGTTTTCTATAGAATTTCAGGATGTCGGATGGTAATTTGGCAAGGATGAAAGGCCAAAATGAGACATGCTAAACGAGATCGTTTGTTAAATGCAACAGATTTGGCATATCTAACATAGCCAAGAATGGTAGATTTCGGTTAGCTTGTGGATACTGGTGGTAACCATATGGCATGGAAACACCAGTAGGACCATATCCAAGTTGTGAAAAGATGACAAAACTAGATGGTCCTCCCATATATGATGGCTTCTTGGGTTGTCCACCCATGAAAGGTGTTTGTGTTGATTGTCCACCCAGGTATTGTGATTGAACATATGGATTTCCTATGTACTGAAATTGACCTGATGGTCTCCCCATTTGATGTGGTGAGCTTGATGGGACTATCGTATATTGTGTTTTAAGGTACAATTGCATTGGAATAGTGGGGTTTATAGATTGATAGGGAAAATTTTCTTGTGGAGGAACGTCTACTGGATTGGATTGACCCCACAAAGGGTTAGAAAATTCTGGATATGGATGTCCAAGATATATTCTAGTGGTAGTAGGGATAGAAGGAATTGTAGGAGAAACTTTCCCCCAAGATTTTTTATGTTGCAACCATACACGTTTCCCCCCAGTAAAATGTTTCCCTACAACTGAAGGTTTCCCCCAGCTGAAGGTTGTACTAATATGGGATGTATGATATGGAGGTTGAGTAGCTTGTGTAACCGTGGTTGTGTGAACGACTTGACTGCTGGTCATTTGATCGATGGAATGACCAAGTAAAGCACTTGGTGTGTGCATGTGTGGAAATAGTGAAGCATGAATATTACCTGACCCATGTGTGAAAATAGATGTGTTCATAAGTGATCGAATCAGGGTTACCTGGGTCAATGATGTTTCTGGTAAGGATGAAGCACCAACAGTAACAACTACATGAGTTGTGGAAAAAGATAAGTTCCCAAGTCCTTCAGAAAAACCAAACGATGACGGATTCATGCCAAAAGATTGTGTAGTAGTCGAATCGGGCAGTAAATAGTAAGAAGAATACACATCAAAATATCTCGTATATGGTGGCTCAATGGGTGGTAGGCCAAGTGGATCAGTAAACAGAGGATTCACGTAAGATGCAAGGATTTCTATGAAGTTCATGGCATGTTCTTCAACATGTTGGCCACTTCTAGAAGTGATGATACAGGTATCAGAAGTTTGATCTGTGATCATTCCTTCGTAAGAAACATTGTGTTGGGGTTGTTGAGTCTCAGGATCCATACCTTGTAAACTGTGAAATCTTCGATCCTAAGGCAAACTATGAAAGTAAAAGAAACACACTCCTATGAAAACTAAAAGTGATCAACCAAGAAACAACATATTTAAGGATCTTTCGAAGATGGGATATCAGGCTGCCATCAAAGAAATGAGAATCAGTTACCCCGACCTCCATGTAACAACCCTTCTTGGTGCAATCAACCCTTGCTTTCTTGGGACCACCCTCCAAGATTACTGAGAGTGTGATACAATGTCTACCCCAGGTATCGTGGGGATACCCCCATAGTCACCTCTGTAGGTACCTAGGAAAGGCCACTAAGGATACCAACTCGCAATCAGCCTCCAGGTGGGTACAGTCGACAGTTGGGACTAAACGTATGGGAATGATATCAAAGTCCAAAGCTCTTCAAGAGAACTGAAGACATGTGGACCGGTAAGACTCCAGAGGATCCCGAACAGATTCAGAGTTCAAAGCACTGAGATCAAATGAAACCAATGGTTTCTTAATAAAAACCCCCAATATAGGCTCTTTCCTCTATGATTGGTCAAGATTTAGAGGGGTGATCTTCGCTGCTCTCCCACACGCATCCTCGTGTTTATCCCATGTATGAGAGGGAGTTCCACAATATGCTTATATGAAAGTTGCATTTGTACACTCTTTAATGCTCTACATTTTTTTCAGTAGTCTTGGACAATTTACTCACTTTTCCTAGTCCAAAGACCCTAATCCTGTGTTACTGTTTGTGTGCTAAAACCAAAAAATGTTCTATTTGTTTTTATTAGTGTGGTTGATTTTAATGGATTTTAACTCAAAGGGTTCACGGAGATGAAACTGATGACATGAGAGACTCGACTTCAATAGAATGCAAAAGAATGATATGCAGTTATTTTCGATGAATTCTATGTATGGGAAAGAAAATATTTCTATTCTTCTTAACACAAGCAAGCATTCAAAACAATGCAACTTTCAATTTTTGGGATCAATATGATGCCAAACTACCAAGCAAATGTTTCTGAAAACCGAAATGCACATGCAAAACTAGCTCTTTTTTCAAACATATACCAAAATGAATTCCTAATGAATGCAAAAAGTTCATTTGTTCAATTATCTATGCAAGGAGATATGCAATATTTTCTACTTCTTAAATTTTAAATGAAAAGAAAGACATCTATGTTTGACACAAAGAAGTATGAGGTAAAAAATCAATCAAACAAAGTGAACTCAAAATGATGAGAACTGAAAGAAAAAAAGTGTGAGATAACTCGTTCAATCAAGGACTCAAAAATGCAAAGGATAAGGAAGACAAACACTCATGAAAATCCTCAATAAATGAGTAGCAAGAAACACCATTCAAGACTAGGTTGTGGCAAACAAGAGAGTTCTAATCATCCAAAAAAGTGATATGTTTCAAATGAAAACAAAAAGGGCTTAAAACCAAACAACTTTTGTAAATCCTAGTTGATAAAAATCCCTAAACAACCAAACAATATGAAGGCTTTGTGAGATGAATATAAAAAAAACTCAAAGGCAAGAAGAACCAAGGGATATGATTAACCCAAGGGGACCACAACTAGGAGAAAATTTGCAAACTCAAGGAAGAAACATAAATGAGTGATAACTGTCAAATTATCAAGCAAACAAAGTCAAAGACAATCTAGTAGTCTCTACGGTAAAATCCTCTCAAAAGAAGATTGAGCAAAATCAAGCAGAAAGAAGAAAAAAATCCTAAAACAGGAGATTGATGCCCCTGTTCTCAAAGGGACATAGCGCCATGGCACCCTGGTTTACATTGGATGGGAGCAAAAACAAGTAGTGGCTCCTCGGTGTGAACTACAGGGGAGGGCTAGTTTTTTGAAAAGTTCAAAAAAATGCTCAAAAGGAAAAAAAAATAAAAAAAACAAATCAACGACTCTGTGATATTTTCAATGAGGAAGAGGGAAGGTTAAATAGATTATATTCAATCACCAAAAAAGATCTAATGATAGGCAAAGGATTGATACGATCCAAGGAAAGGCTAGTCAAAGTCCTTCCCCAATCGAGTCACCAATTTATGTTACATAATGTTTCGTCTGCGGAAATATGAAACATCCCTTGGATTAGTAGACCCCTATACCAAGACAAAAACACTACAAGTAGAGACTAACATCCCTTTAATCTCATTTTAATCAATTAGAAAGAGAGAGGGATAAATGGAATGATGTACCTGTTTACGAAGTTTGTCCTCGCTTCTTCCAATCCATGAGATTGATCTTCAAACTCCCTAGCACAACTTGATACCTAAAATGGGAAGGAAAGAGAAATGACTACCTCCTACTCTAGTTGATTAGGTAATATAAATTCATCTACGAATATTGAAGCAAAAATAGATAATCATATGAAAAAATACACAAGCTTGAAGGAAATAGGCCAAGTATATTCAATGAGAACCAAAAGGAGAACACTTACAGACCACTATTGATGTAGCAACAACCTCTCCAAGCTCTCTTCGTCCAACCCCTTGCACAAATATACCAAGATCAAAATGATGATACTTTGACTAATTTCTTTCCCCCTTCACCTTGGAAATCCCTCAATATATAGGCTTGAGAGCCACAACCACCATAATAATATGAGGGGTATGGTTGAGGGTATGGCTCCTTAATGTTTAGATCAAATCCTAATGTGAAGCCATAACATGGGGGTCAAACATAACGAACGCCATATGAAAGAGATGGCCCATAGAATTAGGTGGAGGAGATCCCCCTTATCCCTCAACAAGAATGGTTCTCCCCCAGAGTGAGATATAGGGAACTGTCCTAATAGTGGAGCTCATTCAACATGGAAAAGGGGGCACCATGGCCCTCCCCCAGCATGGCCATGGGGGCGCCACCATTCATAAATGCTAAAAAATAGTTCGATTTTTCCAAGAAAAATGTGTGTTTTGACCTTGAAATGATGGGTTTCTTCCTCCAATATGACTTAGGGGTCACGTACAATTGTTTTCATGGTGTCAAGTGGTAGTGACACCTAACAAAGTGAATGAGACACTTGGGAAGGTACATACAACACTTGTGATAACACATGCGACACTTACTGAGGTGCATACATCACTTTACGACACTTGCGAAACTTAGGGTGAGAAACACAAATGTGACATTTTTATGTGTAACAAATTATCTAATGGAGTGTATAAAATGTAGTCCCTACCATGCACCTCTGGTAGACTTGTGTTGAAATATGTTTCCACACTCTCCCACCTAGTGTAGATTGCCATAATCCTATTGGGTAAGTATGAATTGACTTGTTCTGCTGACAAGTCGTGCACTCCCTCACATGTCTTCATACATCATCCTCAAGGCCCTTCCTTGAGACCCTCTCTCTGGTCTATCGTTAATTCTGAAAGTACCTAAGACGCCTTAGCAAGGGTGAATCATGTATAACTCTCATGATCTCTTCCCTAAGTGTGGACTCAGGGACCAAGTATATGCTATCTCTATAGTGGATGATATCATCCACTACTATGTACCTGTCATCTCGAATAAGACCATCCATTAACTCATAAGAAAACTAGTCCTTGGAATATTCCACCAGAAGGTGGGACTTCCAATCCACTGTTTTAGGGATCTCCTCCTGACGTGTATGTACATCCTCCATACTGATCACATGGCCACAATGTAAAAAGTTCGTCATTCTAGTCTCCCTGTCCCTGTATGGATGATAACCCGATTGAAAATCAATCTCTAGAGAGTACTCTATCCCATGCCTGAATATTCTCTCCATCATACCCCATGTCTCACCTAAATGTCCCCAACGATCCTCCCATGTCCTGATGTATATGGGGAGGTCATCGATAAACCACTATAGCTTCTGTGTGAATATGGGGTTCACGTGAGACCAAAAGGTGGAAAATAAGTTCACCAACCCCAATGGATTGACCAAGAACTTGAGCTGCCCATAATGACAATCAGACATAGTATGGTGATATCCCACTCGAAGACCAATCTCCAAGGAATACACCTCTCCTTGAATATCGTCCATCCACTCATCGATCCTGGGTAAACCAAACTCAATGATATGTATAAAGTCCCTGTCTGGAGGTGTCCCCTGGGGAATCATTTCAAAAACCCTCTGTACTCCACTGTATACAGTTGAATACTATTGTATACCACTACAAACCCCTGTATAAACATGTACCACCCTATATCCTACATGTTCCACTGCATCAATCACCCCAATAGTATGAAATGAACCCGGATCCCATAGTGATGTATCCACATTTGTCCATACTCAATTCCCTAATCAACTGGTACATATACTTCCTTGCTAGCTGTTCCACAAGGGATTTTCTCAACTACCTCCTATGTAGCTAGTATTTGAGCCAAAAGAAATGACTCATGATCCTTGCAATGCAAAACAAGCGCATGGTCAAAACCCTCTATGTTAAACTTCTCCTCAAACACCTGCAACTCTGAATGCTCTTCATACAAAATTGTCACAGGAGGCTCCTCCCTCAGATCATGAGTGCCAGTCATGCCCTCATGCGTTACTGCTGCCAAATATGACATTAATGATGAAGAATGCGCCAAACTCAACTCCATGTGAAACTCATGTGTAATATCCATAGCTTCCTCTTCATTATCTCTCATGCTTGACTCCCTAGAAGTTATATAAAAATCTAAGGGTAGATCATCCAACACCAAATATTCATCATATTTGGGTGCTAATACACCCTCATCATGCGCATCCAAAAAGTTGGCCTGAGGTTCTGTCAAACCTTCCTCAAGAAGTGAGGTATTTGCTTCATCTACTACCTTAGATTTCAATCCATTTTTATTCTCCTTCTTCCCAATAAGAGGCTTCAAAAACTCATGATGCTCTAACAATTTTGTTAGATTCGTATGATATTCTTGAGAGAATTGTAAAAATTCTGCCAAGAGTTCTTAATTTGTCTTCATTTGTAAAATCCCCTTAGGATGGAAAGATCTCCAGCTATGATACCACTATAATATCCCTAATGGGAATATGCTAGGAAATAAATGGTTTGTTGTCAATCATGTAGTTCTAGTTGTGTACTTTCGTCAAATCCTTGAATTACACGTGTTCTTAAACTAATTAAGTACTTTTCACAAACAATTTTCTAGTATACCCATAATGAATATTTTATCAAACATGTTGCACACAACTAAATACACAAGAAATGGAAGAGATAATATGCCACTTTATTATGAATGAAATATTGAACACACATTATAATTCTATGACTGTGGAAGTAGCTGTAACATACACAAAATTGTAAAACCAAAACCTGGTATAGTGCGTTGAACTCTTCCAGCATATGGTACAACCCCTCTAGTGGCTGCCAAGACTCTAAACAATCCCCACCATGAGATTGATTCCCTACTACAACAGACTGACTGTTGTCCACAACCTATGTCTACTTCGGTACTGACTGCAGTGGTCTGACCATTGCACCTAAGTATCTTTGCAACCTTAGTTTGCAGAGGTCCTCACAGGACAAGGCTAGGATATTAGCGGTGCCTCGGGTGATGAGGTTGTTAAACTAGAGAGGATGCATTCAAAACCATCATGGTAGCAACTTCATTCCGCAGGGATCTGCATGGGATGAAGCTAGGTGACAAGCAAGGCCTCACATGATGCTTGTGTTCAACCAACAAGGATGTCTCCTGTCACGCTTTCCCTGAAACCCTCCTCGTACTTGCAAAAACTGAGATCAACCTCCTCTGAATAATTTTACAAATCCCCTGCATAAAGTTGATATACCTCTAGCTGAATACAAACCCCAAATTGAAGCTCCAATGGAAATCCTTGATGGATTCCCCTCTTGTCTAGCTAGGGTGGATATTGCACGACTGCAACCAAACCAACAGTGGATGAGTTTTTCTAAACCCTAACAAAACTATGGCTCTAAGAGCACTTCCAAAATGAGAGATCAAATCATAATCCCAGAATGAATCTCTACCCCTTCTTTTATCCTTCTTCTATGCCTTCTAGAACTTTCTCCCTTTTTTGACTAAATCAAATGTGAGACTTTTTTTTTTATAAGTGAGTGTGAAAATCTATATTATTGAGATAAAATATGGTACAAAAAGGAAAAGGGGGATCCCCTGATCTGCCAAAATGGAAACCAGATCAGGTATCCCGAAGTTGCGTTGCCTACTATAGCTGGGGGGAGGGATGGGCCGCCACCATAGGAAACCGACCTAGTCCTCCATAAACTTGTTTGAAAACTATACCATAACATATACATAAAAGATGAAAATGTAGTACCGGGGTATCTCCTACTCTGATAAATAACTCGACCAGTGGTTGTTGTTGCGCTAGTCCAATATGATAGGCTAGCTTTCATCTCCATCCTTTCTTGCCTCGTTCTCCTTCTTCTGCTCCACTGTGCACGTCTTCCTGATACAGGTTGGTGTTCCACATTAGTCTGCTGGAGTGATTTCCATGTGGTGGACATAGTGTAGGTATAGGTGGAATTTTCTTTCCATTCATTCCATTTTTTCTTTTTGGCTCCTCTGGTCCTCTACTATTCTTTTTGCACTATCCTCCAGGTTGCTGAGGCGGCTCAAAATTTCTGTGAGCATATTCCTGTGGTCCCTGATAGCCTCCCTGCTGGTTTCTTTCCTATCAATTCTCAACTTGCCTATAAACATTTTTGTGCGCCAGGATTTCTCCACCGTTTTGTGGTAGAGGGTTGTCCTGGGCTGTGTGGCCCCTGGGTCCCTTATCCCGTCCACTTCTTTAATTAGATCCGCCCAGGCTTTTCCCTAGAACGTGGTATTAACTTCTCTCTACCACTTGTCAATAATCGCTTTTCCCTTTGGATCCACCTGCGTAAGAAAGGTACCCTTGGATTCCCTGGCCGCCTGCTCCATCCTTGTGATATTTCAGGTGTTTGTCAAAATTTCCTCCCCCTAGGGGCTTCTCTTACTATGGGTATTCTTCATTCTTACCATCTCAACTTGTTTTTGGTGGCTCTTGTCTTGAATTCTTCCTCTATCTCTATTCTCCCCATCCTGGTAAGTCGGATGGCCTCTGTAAATGATTCCCTCCGATCTGTGGCTTTACCTGGTGTTTCTTCTCTTATGGGGCTTCTACAGATGCAGGCTTATCCTGGTAATCATGGGTCTCTCGTAAAGGTGTACCTTCTGGTCCTTTTTCACTATTTCAAATTGTGTGCTCTTGGGCACCCTGCTGTCATCCCTATGCTAATCCTTTGTCTTGCACATTGTATGCCAATCATTACCTCCCCCCCCGTATCTATGCGTGAGTGAGGTGTAACCATACCTGACCACGTGCAACCCTTTTGTTCTTTGTCCTTTGCCTCCTGCTGATTATTCTTTCTGCTCTCCAATAGACAACCCCTATACTTCTTTCTATTGAAAAGATCGTGGTGTCGTACCTCCTCTGGTTGTGTGACCGAGATCTGCATTGTAACTCATGTTTAAGTGGTGGCCTATTGGATTTTTCCTGGATCCTACGTGCCCTTCATTTCTTTCTACACCTCCAGCCTCGAAGTGGTCGTTTGTACTTCTACTGTCGTCATAGTCCTTTACCGCTACTTGGATGTAGTCTATTCGGAACTAACCATTCAGGATGTTACTCCATATGGAATCCAGTTCTGGTCCTTCCTTGTTGACCCCTTCGTTAGCGATTATGTCCACTAGTCCATTTGCTGACCTCCGTACCCAATGCAACTCCATTGTGATCCCCATCTTTAAGTGCTCTTGAATTTTTTTCAAGGAATGAGCCAAGCGCCAGTGCCTTTGAATTTTTCCCACTCTGGTACCGTTTTGGAGCCTCTTGACTGTATTTATGACCAGCATGGAATCTCCTTCCACTATGGCATTGGTCATCCCTTCCCGGTGTAGAATCTTGAGGCCGGTCTCTAGGGTTCCAAATTACACGGAATTGTTGGTTGAGTTTCCCAGAATCCCAGTGTACAATCGGATGATTCTTCCTTTACTCCCTAATTACTCTTCCCATTCCTATCCGTCCTGGGTTACCTTTCGATGCCCCATCGAAATTCAGCTTGAGAGAGCCCTCTGGTGGTGGTTTCCAGTTGCGCTCACCTACTTGTAGTTGCGGTGGCCGTCTTACCTGATTGGGGTTGCGTCCATCTTTCAGTTGAAAGGCTTCTAGGATTCAGAGGTCCTGGTCTATGAGTTGCGCTCTTCCTATTTGGCAGTTGCGGCTCTGTACCGTTTCTCTTGTCATGGAGATTATTGTTTCCTTGATCTTCCCTGTCGTCCATCTTTGATCCCTGAAGATGCATCAGTTCCTTTCCTTCCATATTGCCCATATGGTCATTCCTAGGATGAGGGTCTAACAAAGATTCACCTCTTCATTTTCACTGTATTTCTCTTTCCAGATGTTGATAGTTGCAGATATATTGCCTCTAATCCTATTAGACTGTCCGAAGATGCATGTCGCCCAGTCCTAGATTTCTGCTGTGTAGGTGCATTGGTCAAGGAGATAGTTCATTGTTTCCTCCTTTGCTTCACATAGGTGACATCTTGAAGGACCTATGAATCCTCTTTTCCTTAGGTTTTCCCAAGTTAGGATTCAGTTGTGGAGTATTATCCACTGGAAGAATTTTATTTTTGGCTAATGGGGGCTATTCCAAAGCTTATCCCATTGGTGCGTCAGATCTTCTTAGTCCTGGTCCGTTATATAGTGCTAGACTTCTTTCAGATTGAATTCCCCACCGTCTTTGTGTCCCCATCTCAGCTAGTCACTTCCATTCGTGACTACAATTTTTCATCTCCCCAATTCCTCCTCCACCTCTTTTAATGTTATTGCGGTTTAGTCTCCATTCTGTGGGGTAAGAGTGTTCCAGATTCTCCATTTATTGCGATCAGTTTCTTGTTTCCAGTACTGGTAGACTCGGGTTTTACCTTGTGCTATCAACTCCTGTTGGAGTTCCTCCCAGTCTAGTTTCTCCATTCTAGGTTCTTGTTTTCATGCGTCCTCTCGGAATCTGATTGTTCTTCCATTTCTTACTTCCCAAAAGTTGTGTGGTTGGACCCAGGCTTTGTTGCGCCAGGCTAGGTTCCAGATGGCAGAACCTTCCCTAGTGCCTCTGAAGCAGATTCTGTCCTGGTCGCAAATGTCCGGGGAATAATTTTCCTTCCATGGGTTGAACCATGGCGTAGTAGTTTATTTGACCCAACGCCACCAGAGTTTCACCCCATAGGCGTCATTGGTCACTTGCGGGTCATGTAACCCCAGGCCTCCTTTTCTTTTTGGTTTGCAAACCTTCTCCCAAGCCACTGGTGCCCATTTTTTCCTTGTTTCCGCACCTCTCCATAGGAAGTCCCTTTGTATGGTTCTTATTTTTTGTAGTATCCCCTTGGGGGTTGGGAAAACTGACATCGTAAAGGATGGAATTGCCTGCAAAACTGACTTGGTCAAGACTAGTCTTCCGACTAGGTTGAGGGATCTGTACGTCCAATTTTTTACCCTTTTTTGTAACTTGTTTATTATTCCTTCCCAAGTTGACAAGTGGTATGCTTTGTCTGTCAGGGAATGCCCAAATACTTAGTTGGGAGTGATTTGCGTTCAAAGCCCAAGACGTTGGCCAAATTTCTTTGGATTGCAGGGTTGGTATTAAAGAAGAAGATCATAGATTTGGATTGGTTGATCTCTGCCGCCGAGGCTTCCCCAAACTCTTCTAGTATATGTTTGTAGGCTTTCGCTTCCCTGACCGTGGGTATGTCGTAAAGTAAGGTGTCATTCACAAAATGTTAGTGTGTGGAAGTAGGGAAGTTTTCAAAGGGTTTGATACCTTTTATTTCCCCTGTTGCAGTTGTTCTTTTTATGCTTCGACTGAGACCTTCCATCATTAGAATGAATAGGAAAGGGGACAATGGGTCTCCTTGTTTGATGCCTCTCGTGGGCCAGAAAGGTTTGGCAGGGGCTCCATTTACTAGTAGCGAGTAGTTTGTTGTGGATACTAGGATGACTATCTAGCTGATCTAGTGTTGGGTGAAGCCGAAGGCTTCCAGGGTCTTGACCACATAGTGCCAACTAATTTTTTCATAAGCTTTTGCTAGGTCTAGTTGTATTATCATTCCCCCTCTCTTCTGAAGCTTCAAGGTGTGGATCAGCTCATGGGCATGGGTGGTATTGTCCATTATTTGTCTTCCTTCCACAAATCCTGCCTATTCTTGTGAGACCAGTGTGGGTAGGAGTGGTTTCAATCTATTTGCTATAACCTTGGAGATTATCTTATAAACCACATTGCACAATGTTATAGGTCTGAATCGATATGGGGTTTTGACTTCATTTTATTTGGGGATAAGTGTAATCATTGTAGCATTTAGCGCTTTTAGAATGGAGGCTGACCTTCGAGAGTATTCCACTACCCTATATATGTCGTATTTGACCACTTCCCAACAGGCTTTGAAGAAATCCATTGTGAAACCATCCAGACCTGGGGATTTTCCATTGGGCATTTCCTGAAGTGCTTGGTCAATTTCCTCCTCCGCAATGGGCTTGTTCAGGTTGTTATTTTGTTCTTCAGTGACTAGGCGAGGGATATTGGATTATTTTTTGTATGGCCTCCATTCTGTCTTGGTTTGGTTCCTGGGCTATCCCGTGGAAGTGGTTTACCAGAGTTGCTTCGATGTCCTTATGTGACTCTCTCTCTATTCCATCCTGGTCCCTAATCTTCAATATTTTGTTATGGGCTCTTCTGGGCATAGTTGTTCTATGAAAAAACTTGGTGTTCCATTCTCCTCCTTTTAACCATCTGATCCGAAAATTTTGTCGCCAAAGAGTTTCTTCTTGCTAGCATCAAGCTTCCCATTCCTGGGTCATTTGGATCTCTTCCTTTTTCCACTCCTCCGTGTAGCCCTCCGAAATGCAGGTTTCCTGGAGTTTTTTCATTTTTTCTTTAATGTTGTTCTTCTCTTGGTTTATATTCCCAAAAGTGTCCTTGTTCCACTCCTTGAGCCTATATTTGATGTATTTTAGTTTCTTATAGAGTTTGAACATTCTTGTCCCTTGCTCTGGTTGCTCCTCCCACCACCACTATTTGATTATTTCCTTGAAAGTCGGATGTTCTATCTAGAATTTCTCAAATATGAAGGGTCTGTTCTTTGGTGTGGTATGGAAGCCTGCTTCCAGTTGCATTGGAAAATGATCAGATCCCCCCCAAGGAAAGATGTTGCAATCTAAGGTTAGCCCCTGCATGACGATCGACTCTGACACTAGGAATCTGTCGAGTTTTTTTGATACCTAATGATGGTTCATCCTTTTATTGTTCCAAGTGAACTGACCATTATTAGTTTTCAGATCTACCATCTCTATTGTGTCTATGAACTTTGAGAAATCTTCCGCATCTCTATCCAGTCTTCTTATACCTCATTTTTTCTTCGCAAGTGATGTAATGATGTTGAAGTCCCCTGCTAGGATCCATTGGAGATTGTTGGATCGGTTTTTAAGATCTTCTAGGTCACTTATCATGCCTCTCCTTTCCTTTGACACCTGGGGCCCATACACATTAGTGCATAGAATCACCTCTGTGTTCCCAGTGATTTGCATGCAGACCGTAAGGGTATGCCTGGTCACTTCAACCACTATTAGGCTTAGTACTTGTGGGTTCCATAGGGTGAGGATACCTCCTGCCATTTGGTGGTCTCCAATAGCCACCATCTTGTACGTGCACCAATGTTGTTCACTGATTGCTTCCATTATGTCTGTATTGCATTTTATCTCTTGAATAAAACATAGATCAGGTTGTTCCTATTTGAGTCTATTTTCAAGGATTCTTTGCTTTCTTGGACCGTTTAGGCCTCTTATGTTCCAAGTTATAACCTTTATTTAAACATGTGGGAAGGATTTGGGGAAGAGTTTCTTGATATTACCTGAGTTTATCAGTAGCGCTCCTAGCTCCTGTAGGGCTACGCTATTTGATTTCCTTCCTTTTTTCATCTGTGTCTGCTTGGGTGAGAGTTGTGGTTGTCCCTTACCCTCTTTGACTCTTAGGTGTCCAATCTCCCCATGTGTGTGCTTTAGGCCTCTAGCTTTGGCTTCCTCCCTCAAGAGGAACATGTACTGGATGCGGTCAAGTTTCTCTGTTGGTACACTACCTACTCCCTGTCTTTTTCATTTCTCCAGTATGTTTGTGAGATCTATCCCTTCCCTTTCCACAAGGTCTCTGAGTTCAAGATCCTTTGTGCTTACTTCACTTGGGGTCATTTCCGCATCTCCCTCTGCTTCTTGCATGGGGGTGTTTTCATCTCTGATTCCTCCATCCATTGGTGTTGCGCAACTTCCCTGTTCCTTCTGGTTACTTGGCCAGTCAGTGGGCTCATTTGTTGTTTGCTCCCTGATTTCCTGAGATTTTTCCGTTTCCTTATCGTTTTCTACCCCTTTATTGGTTTTTTCCCATCCTTTCGTTTTATTCTGGGCCTCTGTGTTATTTCCTGTTGGGGATTTACTCTGATCTTTGTTTGCTCTGCTTCTGAAGTTTGGTTTTATAAACCCATCCTCATTCTGCTGTGGTTTGGGGTTTTCCACTTCCTGTTTTTTATTGAGAGAGAATTCCCTGACTAGGTGACCATGTTCATGGAATCTTATGCATTTGAAGGGGATCTTCTCGTAATCAATGCTTTGGATCCATTCCTCATCTCTGAATCCGAGACTTATGGCTTCTGGGAGTGCTCCCAACACATCCATCTCTATACATATTCTTGCGTAAGATGTATATCTCCCTTTTAGGGTGGCTTCAACGGTCTTTATGTATTTCCCTAGTATGTTTCCTATTGCCTCGAAAGTAGAGGGTAACCAATAGTCTAAAGGTAGGGAGTAGAATCTCAGCCAGACCAACACCTTTTTGAAATTTTCTTTTTCTGGGGAGAAATTTTCCTTCCATAGTTGCATGTACAAACTTGCTGATGCATGGAAGTATGGCCCTCACTCAAAGACTCTATCTCTGTCCTCTAGGTTTATAAAAATTGTTGTGAAGAAGCCTTTCGAGCCTAGATGGAGCTCCACTTCCCCATTTGGCTTCCAATGGTATTTGATCCAGTTGCGCAATGTTCTTTTTGTGGGCCACAAGCCCATAAAATTGCATATTAGCGCATGCGCTTTCATCTGATCCATGTAGAGTTGTGTTTGCGGATCCTCCAGTATCACCTTGGGTATCATTGTTGTTTTGGGTTTTCATGGGTTGTGCCCTTCTTCCTGGTTGGTCTTCCTTGTGTCTTGTGTCTCACTCTGAGTTTCTTTGGCTTCTTCTTCCATGCACTTTTTTTTCCCTAGTTTCTTTCCTGACCATTTTTTGGGTCTGAACCCGAGGTGCCTGTCATTGGTGCCTTGAAAAATACGCCCCTTGGCCCCTTCCCTCTGTCTACCACTACCTATTTTTATGAGGGGGTACCCTTACCCCCCCCTTTGGTGTTCATGATGTCCTCTTCTATGGCCGCTACTGCTAAACCCTAGCTTGCAGTTGCTCCGCAATTCCCGGTCACCTCCACATGTGTGATTGTACTTAAAAAACCAAATCAACTGTGAGCCTTATTCCCCTTTTAATTTTACTTTAAGATTAAAAGTCACTTTAATAATGGTTAAGTAACTTATTAATCTAAAGTTACTTTATTTCCTTAATGTGACTTTAAAAAGACAACATCTCCACTAAGTGGCATTACATGACCCCTTTTTGACTCCCCTTTTCTTTCCTGACAAGCCACAAAAGTCATTTTCACTGCAGAATAGGGGAACCCAAAAATGGGGACATGAAAAATGGTTTGAAGAAGTTAACCATCACAACTGTCTAGTTCCAATGTATAATTTGAAAACAATTGAGTAGTTGGACCATTGTAAATTTCCCCATGTCCAACTAACATTGGTGGGGAAAACAAGAAACAATTAAGAAGAAAAACGATTGCAAAAAATATGGTTCAGTTTCCAATAAACAAAAGGAGAGAAAGAAAGGGAAACAAAAGAGATGGTTTTATTTATTTATTCAGTTCAGTTGGTGGAAGACAGAGAAGAGGAAACAAAGAAGGGACTTCTGCAGGAGAATACAAAAGAAAAAGGGATGCCCAATTTTGGGTTCACAACGTGGAACAATAAACACACACCCATGCATTAAATCATAATGAAAACTGTGTGATATTCTCTGGTAATGTAGTGACATTGTAAAAGAAAATTTCTATTTTGTTAATAAACAATCTTGAGTCCTTGTGTAAATGTAGTACTTGTTTCCTTTTCCCATGACTATAAATTTCTCTTGACATGATTTCTTAAATTGTTAAATTCTTTTAATCTAGTACGCTATTTAGCTGTGCACTTTGTGGGTTGAAACCTAGTTCTGTAGTTGTTTGAGTACATGTCAGAACCCAAATTATAATAAATCTAATTACATAGATAAACACAACATGCTGATAAAAGTAGAGATACATGATTCAATATTTCATAATTTATAAGGAGTATGAGGTGAGTAACTTACTTGATAGATGGAATCAAATTACTTGTGGCACTCCAATCCTTTATCCCGCAAGCCGCTGAAACAAAGTGTGGGGGACAACTCTCCTCCTAACCATGGGTCTTCACGACTGAGAGCCCCTAAGCTCTCAATCCACTACTATGCCAATTCTTCTTATCTTTGTCATCAAATTTCCGAAGAAAAATGAGATGTCATTTTCTCCTTCTTTCCCCTCCTTATATAGAATCCACTCATGATAAATAATTCGGTCCCTAGGATCCACTTATAATTATTTATTATATTTTAGGGTTTTTCTTTCATAAATTACCGTTACTTATTTTACCATTTTCTTTTATTACTCCAAATATTTATTTAAGTACTTATTATGATCCCTTTTGGATAATTATTATACTTCCTTATTATTATTATTTATTTAATACTTATATGGTGACAAACCCTTTAGGATAATTATTGTACTTTATTATTATTATTATTATTTATTTAAATAATAATAATATGGGGCATGGCATACTACCTCTCTTCAAGGAACTTCGTCTCAAAGTTAACGTTGATTATGTGCTTATAGATATTTTTTTTAGATAACCAAATCCTCCACAACACCCTCTGTTAGATCTCATATCTTCGACACCACCCTTTGCTAGAATAATATAAATCCACCCAAGTGACTGCAATAGGCATTGAAAGTTCACATAAAAACATCGGGGAAGTGCGAGTATTCTCTAGATTTTCTTCTATACTTCCAAAACCGGGCTTAAAGCCTACCAGTCTATCCAAAGCCCGAAGGATCGAGACCTCATATACCTAAGCAAGCATTTGGATTGGTACTCACGTACACCAGACATCTCGAAAGGCTGACCTAAAATCCCTCCACAATTACCAAGTATAACCCCAGGCATTGAAGTCTAATCCCACAACACCACTGACGAGCAACACTCTAGCCATTTTTCGGGACTTCGACATCACAACTCCAATATAAGGCATAAAAATTACTATCATGAGTAGTAGATTGATTTTTCCCCAACCCATAACATGTTATTTGTAATATTCTCCTTTGTGGTTATGGGATCCCATAAGATCATCAAATAAAATGGCCTTCTCTCCCATTGGTGGATTTCCTGACAATCACCACCTCACAACATGCAATGTATTAGTCTTAATATCAACATATCAAAACAATAATCCACATGCTAACTCTCATATGTCATCATACGAATACAAAATCATTGTCATCACCACATTCTCCTTAATGTCATCATAAAACATCTTATCATAAAGGATTGCATGCAATTACATCATGTCATCACATCAGGAGATACTATGATAATAAATCTAACCTCAAAATATATTTATCAAAAATATAAAATTTGCATCGACATAATAGATGGAACCACATGTTATCATAGCATAACATCATAAAAATGATAATCATCTCAACATATATCACATGCAAAGCAAATATCAAGAGCGTTTTTATCATGATTCATAAACAAAATCAAATTTACTAACGTGCATAAATACATAATGAATACTAGCATTTATCTATAAAACACAAATTATCATCAAAACATCCATCTAGCGCATGGATCTATTGTGTTAAGTTTACCAGTCTGGACTAGATCATTAATACTACGAGTGCTAGGTTCTCATCAAGATATCGATTGCTTTTCGACAATAATTTATTCTTCTTTCAACAAGAAGGTTAACAATATAGGGGGTATGTATAATCAACCTATTAATCCACTATTGGTTTGTTTGTCCTTCACATACCATGAATGGTCCATGTTGTTTTCACCTAGTGCAAATTTCCAATCTTTAACATTCTTCATAGTGTTTTACAACCCAATTATCAGACCTTGAATAGAAGCACTAGTCTTTTGTTAGCTACCAAGAATGGAGGCCACAACTGCAGTTTTTGATGCAACAATTGCAAATCTTACTCTAGAAAGAGTCAAAAATACTCTTTTATGCCATTTTCCCTGCATCCAAAGATGAAAAATATAATTTGTTAATTTTTATAATAGAAACATTTCTAAAATTTTCCATTGAAAATCTTTCAAAAATTTACTATATTGAAAAAAAAAAAAAATGTTACAAACATTTTTTTTTACTATATATATTTTGATAACAAATTTAAGAAAAAAATGTAAAAAATAATCCTAACATAAAAAAGAAAATTAAAAAAAAAAAAATTTTAAAAACTAATAAACAACATTTAAAAAATAAAAAATAAAAACAAATATCATTTTAAATGGGAAAAATACTTTGTCAAAAACTATGTGAGTAATTCTCTAATTAGAAGGCCTAATTCTATGAGGACATTCAGTGAAGCATAACAATATCAACAAATCACTTACATAAAAATTGACCAAGAGACCTCATACATTATAACCAAAACACTCATCCACTCTACTTAACCCACCTGGTTATATATATATTGGAAACGTAATGGGTTACGAACTTCACAAAATGTGAAGAGTCAAGTTCGTGTAATGGCTTCACACCTTATCCTATTTCGTGTGACTAACAGTGAGATCAGACGCCTTAGTTCCTAGGCGTTTTTCCTTCCCTTCTGTAGAAATGTTCCTTTGTGAGCGTGCCAGTCTGTCATCTCTGATGTTTGTCCATATCTGTCATTTAGTCTGCCTTACTCAGCTTAGAAATAAAATGTTCCTCTGCCTAGATTATTATGCCAGACTGCCTCACGCCCCATTTCTCTAACTTCCTCTGGCCAGTCAGTTTTCAAAATTCCTTCCTTCCCTCTTGCCGATTCTCTTTTCAAGATTGTGTTCCAGTCACACCTCTCTTCCCTCTGAATCTCCAGTCGGTTCCAATTTACAATTGTTTCCAGTTTACTCGCAACTTCCCTTGCATAAAATACTGAGAGACCAATAGAGAATACCGAGAGACTAACTCTTGCACTTGACTCCGAGATTCCATTCCTTTGATGCACAATTGTTAGTAGGTACCATTCCTCCATTTATCATATTTGATTTTATTCTTTGCGCTGCTTTTCCTGCTCGCCTACTTTGCTAATATGCCATTCTCCTCCATAGGCAACCATTAGGGTTTCCTCCATTTCATTTTGGGGACTCCTCTTCCTCGTGCAGCCTTTGTCCAGTAGAACATTCAAGCTTGAATTATCTCCGTTCTCCAGTTGTACAAAGGTTATGGATGATGGTTATCAATTTTTTGTTGATAGGTAGCTTGTTATAGTCTTCTCAACTCCAAATTATTGGGGTGAATTTGACAATGCCGATGCAATGATGAGTGTTGATCAAACACTAATGTGCAAGTCACTCCACACTTATTTACATTTTGGGTAGATGGTAGATGCAATTTTGGAAATTGCTGGTCTCTCTATATTATACCTGGAAATAAATACCATTTAATGGAACCTGTTTATATTCAAGACAGTGGCAACAACCTCATTTCTGGTGTGGCAACAACTTTTTGATGGGCGTTGACAATATATCTTGGAGTTAATGAACCAATGAAGAAAAAAAGTGTGGAGTAAAGTTTTTTTCCATACCTATGATAATGCTTCCTAGACAATTATAACACTATTGCTTATTTGTTAGCACGTAATGTTGGAGGTGTAACAACTTCTCTTGTCCGATTGCCAATAGAGGTTGCCAAGCAAAGACTACAAGTAGGGCATGTTTGTGGTAAAGGCATACATTCCACATCTATTTCCTTGCCTTCCAATCATCTGACAAACTCGATGATCGTGGACAACAAACAAAACAATTGCTTGTAAGTTTACTTGTATTTTTCTTGTAAACATGTGCATTTTCAGTAGAAGCCAATACCCTTCATTTGTTGAGTTTGCATAGTTGAGTTTACATTTTTGAGTCTGATTGTTAAAGGGTGGAATCATGAAGGTGGGTTACACTTTCGTGACAATCGGATCTCCAACATTTCGAAAATCATTTTTTCGGCCGAAAGTACTATTTTTCGGCCGAACCTTTGAATGTCAAATCGAATGGCACCCTGACGATGCCCTTGATTTACGTGTCCAATTTTAGTCGGATGGATATTTTTTCATCCGGTAACATCTTTTTGGCCGAAAGATATTCCGACCGAAATAATGTTTCGGTTGAACTATCTTTCGGTGGCCGAAAAAATGTTTATATATTACCCGCACATCGCTCCTATCATAGTTTTTGCGAGTTTGGAGAGTGTTTGCTACTGTGATGTTCGGAGAGTGTTTGGAGAGTGTTTGCGAGTTCAAAGAGTTTTTGTTGTGTTGTTCAGAGAGTGTTCGGAGAGCGTTTGCGAGTTCAGAGAGTGTTTGCTATGAGTGCGGAGAGTTGGTTGTGTTGTTGTGTTGTTGTGTTGCTTAGCGTTTGCTGTGGGTAGACGTGTGGTGGACGTTGGAGCAATGACGATGTTGTGGAAGTTGGAGTAGTGAGCGTCATTAAGGTATGGTTAGATTAGATTGATTTACTAAAATATAATTAAAATTTATAACAGAATTATAGTTTAGATTTTTAGATTGTTTAGGAATTAAATCTGTTTTTTTAGATTGTTGACAGGGCCATATTCGACCCTGTACATGGACAAGGACGGATATGGCCTTGTCCATGTACAGGTATAGGCCCGAATTCGGGCTTGGACCTGTACATGGACAGGGCCAAATATGGCCCTGTCAATTTACCATATACCTTGACAAAATTAGGAAAGAAAGTAGTGATACATTTGGATTTAGAAAATAGTACAACGTTGACAAAATTATGTCAATACATTTGGATTTAGAAAGTAGTGATTATGTAATACCATTGTTATGTTTTCCTTAATTGTGTATTTTTAAATATTAAGTTGTTATTATTGGACTACATCTATTTTTTATGATACAGTTTCAAAATCACTCTTACATAGACAATACATAGTTAATAGTGAACCTAGCTTACATAGACACTACATGCTTGAT
>JZKD02S0474926.1:255522-270710 GCA_000966675.3 Picea glauca
AAAGACATATATAAGTTCATTGTTACAATAAATTCCCTAGTGACATTTCAAAGTGAAATATGAAAGAAAATATACCATTTAAGTACACATTACTAACTTGGGAAGTCACCAACTGCATATTTTTTTCTTTCAAGCCATACTCCAGTATCATATGTGGCATATTTTAAGCTTTGCACGTCAACCTCCTTCCTCCCCAATTCACACTCATCACTCACATTCATGCACTTGTTCAATAATTACATTCCACTGCACCTAGGGCATGTCCCATCTATGCAATATTTTTGATAATATGTACAACCCTCTGGCCTTGTACACATGATTCTATGAATAAAGTCTCTAGATGATGTTAGCTGTAATATAATTAAGCATTCCCGCACAAGGGTGTTATGCACAATACAAAATGTGTGTGTGTGTGTGTGTGTGTGTGTGTGTGTGTGTGTGTGATAATAATAAGCATATTCAATGTGGTATCTACAACAACATGTGTTATGTATTGTGTTTGTTCGAACATACCAAGGCTTGCATTTCTTGAAAGATATTTGGCCCAAGTTAAGTGCACTATGCTCATTACTAAATCTCTCATACAGTTATGTCTTTGTCATGTTAAGAAAGTGTTTAATGTGGGGTTCATGGTCCCTAGAAATCCTTCTTAATTTTAGTGCATCCTTTTGGTTGGAAGAAGGCCTAGTGTTCTCATCCCCCCAAAAATGTACTAGTCCCTTAACTAATCCAATTAACTTCATGCCAAAATGAGGTATCCTATCAGTGAAGAGACACAAATATGTTTGGCCTACCATGTCTAGGATATCTCATCTAATAGAATACTTTCAAATGGTTTTGACATTACACTTAATGAGATGACATGTTTATTTGAGCAAACATTGTTTTCTTGTGATCTTACTAACATTTGATCATGGAAATATACATTGGGTTGCATTGCGGTCTTGAGAACGAGTTTTATTGCCAATTTTATGAAAAACATCCATAAGGATTCTAACAATATGATTACTTGATTTTGAGCTTTTAACTATTTTAATGCCTAAAATTCTCCTAACAATAGTCGAGATCCTAGATTTTAATAAAGACAGAAATAATTGACATTTAGCTACATTAGATTATGGTTCAAAATATTCTTAATAATTTTGTATGATTGATAAAAAATAATTCAGTTAGGTAACTGACCTTCAAGTGATGTTATATTACTTTTATCCACCCGATGCATTTAGGAGTTCTTTGACACACACTTCTTTGTCTAGGTAGAGATGACAAACCCATATTCTAGCACTCTTAACCTCTCGGTTATGGAGTTACAAACATAGGAGTTATTTTCCCTTCAATAACTTGTGGGTCAAATTTCATAGGAGAGTGCACATTCTCATGGGTATTTTCTAGAATGTCTAACTATTAAACAAGAGGTTTCACCAGAAGGTTGTGCACTGGTCGCCTCTATAATTTCATCCATACTATAATTTGCTCAAAGCAAATCCATCATCGTCTACTCATCCAAAACAACTTATCTTGATGAAACAATCATTAGAGGTTCAATAAAGGTCATAATTGGATTGGCCTTTACTGAAATCTTTCACTTTTCTTATGGTGATGGAGGAGAAACAACAATGGCATCTATTATGCTAGTTGGATTAGCCTTTGTTGAAAGCCTGTGTTTTTCCATACCCAACCTTGCCTTTTTTCTTCCTTCAATGAATTTTTCAATGGGTTTCTCTTTCCTTGAATATTTTCTTGATTGATTACATTTATTCTCCATGTTTACATGGATTTCCAACAAGAAAAAGACAAAATGTTTCCTTCCAACCACAAAAAAATATAAAAATTGTATGTTGTTGCATTTTTTTGCAAGATATGTCAAGAAATTTGCAGAAATGGGATAATTTTTTGGAGAGAATGAGGTGGGGATTTGTGTTTTATTTTTTTATTTTTTACCTCACAAAAGCATGCACACCCTATAGAATGTGTGCACATTATAACACTCACGCATTCTAGAGTGTTCACACTCTTAGCAAAACAAATCAAAAATCATGGTGGAGCATACCCTTAATCAACGTATTTAGACATTAGGGATATAGAAGGGGGATTAGGGGCATGGGGGCCTATGATTGAAGGTGGTTTGAGGCCTAGGGTACTAGGATGAAGGTGCACGATTTGTGGGGCATCAGGGAGGATGTATGGGCATAAAGAGCTTAGAGCCCAGGTGTAGGGGGGTTAGGGGTTGGGTAGAGGTGGGGGCCCAAAGACATATGGGGATAGGTTTCAATTCAAGGTAGGGGCCTAAGTGTAGAGAGGGATAAAATTCTAGAAGAGGTAGTGGACCAATGGTTTGAGTGTTGGGTTGTTATATTATTTGCAATGAAAGAACAATCATTTGAATGTCTAGTCGAGGTAGATCAACTTGGTGATTAGTCGAATTATGAGTTAAGTCAAGTCGATGGTTAAGTTGAGGTCAAAGTGATCGATGGGAAGTCGAAGGTTGACAGGAGGACAAGTGGCAGCTGACTGAAGACTGACTGGAGGTCGACTAGTAAACTGATTGGAAGTCGACTGTAACATAATCTTGAGATTCATAAAATTGCAGCCAATGATCTGCATGGATCTGTAACCATTTTTGGGTGCCATGATTTAGTGTTTTGCATGGTGTAAAACCTATAAATAAGGCATGTTGTAATTTTATTAGATCGATGTTCATGTAAGTGTTGTTGGCCATGTAGATGCAAGCCACATTGGCTACATGGTTGTTCTTGTGTAAAACAAGAGAGTGTGATGGAGATTGTGTCTTAGGTGTAGACCAAGGTTAGTCATGTAACTCTTTATTCAATGAATGAATAAGGAAAAAAGAGAGCAAAGCACTCAAGGAATGTTGGTTTTCCCAATTAAGGGTTTCCAAGGTAAAATCTTTGTGTACTGTGTATGATTGTCATTTATTTCTTGCTTATATCTGTCTTCTCTTTCTTGGTCAGTTTAGTGTAAGGGTTAGTTATTCCCAACATTGAGTAGGGGTGGGGACAAAGGGGTAGAGGGGGAGAGGGGTTGGATGGAGATAAGGGCCCAATGGGAAAGTGGGATAGGGGTAGGGGTTGGGAGCTAGTGGTGGAAGGGACTCATGGGAAGGGGTATAAGGCTTAGTGGTGGAGGTGGGGTGGAGGGTGGCTAGAGGCATAGTCTTAGGTCCAATGGATGAGGGGCCTAAACGAGTAGGGGAAAAATTACCTAATGGTAGAGGTATGGTCCCATGTGTGAAGGAGCACATGGGTGTTAGATGCCTTGGGTCAAGGGACAAAATTTGGGTCATTAGGCCCTAGGGGCATAGGGTCTAGGGGGAAAGTGGCCCAAGGGTAAAGGAGTCTAGGTGTCGGGTAGAGGTGGGGAGCCAAGTAAATATGGATCTAGGGTCCAAGAGATGGGTACCAAGGGACTAGTGTTGGGGTAATAGTTGGGAGGTGAGGACCCAAGGAAGAGGGGGATGTAGTGAGGGTGGTGGGGACTATGTAGAAGAGGTAAGGTGGATTTGGGATCCATTGATGAAGGATCCAAGGGTTATGACTATGTATATGGTTACAGACGAGGAGCCGAGGGCTAAGGTTATGGGTTGAGAGAATGTGGTACCTAGGGTGAAGGGGGACCAAACATAAAGGTAAATGGTGTGAATGTGGCCTTAGGGTAGAGAGGAAAATGAAGGAATAGGGCCCTAGGGAAGAGGGTCCAATGGCAGAGGTGATGAGGTCATAAAGGGGAGGGATATGGCCCTAGTGTGAAAGTGGTCAAGTTAGAGGAAAGGGACCAATGGAAGAAGGCATTAGTGGCCTAGGGGTAGATGGGGATCTAGGAAGAGGTAGGGTCCAAAGAGTGGATGGGGTTGGGGATAGAGGCTTACTTAAACTAAGGCTTAGGTCCCACCCTTGACAATATCAAGGCCTTGAGACCCATACTTAATGATAAAAAACTTGTGAGGCAACTAACATCTTTCTCATAGGCTAAGGATAACCTCTAGAGGTAATGTTTAGTGATTTGGGGCACTATTCATGGCTATGGATGCCTCAAATATTTCTTTAGGACCTAAGGCATGACAATATTCCCTATATAATTTATAGGGCCTCGAGACACATACCTACTGCTCAAAACCACCTAGTGGAACCAACATCCACAATAATAGGCCAATGATACCCTCAAGAGGCTATGCATGGTTGTTAGAGACATTCTTATTTTCCCTAGATGCCTAGAAGCTTCCTTTAGGGCCTAGTGTTCATGTTTCCTCCCTTGACCATGCCCAAGGCTTTGAGACCCATACCTAGTGCTTAAAAATTCTAGTGGTAACTATATACATAATTGGAAGGTCATTTGTGGTGGTTCAAAGTGTCGTTCTTGGACCCATAAGCCTATAAGATTCCTTTAAGTCCTAACTCTTGGGTTTGGTCCCCTAACCATATCCAAGTTATAGAGACTCATACTCAATGTTCAAAAACTCATAATGGTAACTATGTCCATTCAGAGACCAAGGATACCCTTGAAAGGTCCTTTGTGATGGGTCAACATGTTGTTGATGGCTCTTGATGCCTAGAATATTCCTTTAGGATCTAAGTTCATGATTTTCAATCTTGATCGTGTCCAAGGACTCAAGACCCATACCCAGTGCTAAAAATATCCTAGTGATTCCCATATTCCCACTTGAAGGCTAAATATCTCATTGAGAGGTCATCTATGGTCGTTTGAGATGTAACTCATGACCCTTGTGCCTTAGAAGCTGCCTAAGACCTTGAGAGGTCAGTTGTGGTGGTTTTAGGCATCATGTTTATCCCTATATGCCTAGAATATTTGTACTCTAGCTAAGTCTTAGGTTCCCCTCCTTAACCATATCAAAGCCTTAAGACCCATACCTAATGATCAAAACCTTGTGAGGGCACTAAAATCCTTTCACAGAGGCCAAGGATACCCTCCAGAGGTGATGTGTGGTGCTTTGAAGCATTGTTCATGACTCTGGATGCCTTAAAGCTTTATTTAGGACCTAATACATGGATTTATTTCCTAGATTGTTTCTAGGGCCCTCAAGCTTATACATACTACTCAAAACCACCTAGTCACACCGACATCCCCAATCATATGGAAATGATACCATTAGGAGGCCATCTGTGGTTATTCAAGGCATCCTTCTTGGCCCTAGATGGATAGAAGCTTCACTTAGGGAATAATGTTCTCATTTCTTCCCTTAGACATGTCTAGAGCCCTCAAACCCATACTTAGTGCTAAAAAATGCTAGTGGTACCTATATAATTAGTTAGAGGAAAAGGATGCCCTCAATAGGTCATTTTTGTTGGTTCAAGGTGTCAATCTTGGCCTTAGAAGCCTATAAAATTCCTTTAGGGCCTAACTCTTAGGTTTCTTTCACTGACCATATCCACATTATGGGGACTCATACTCAGTGTTCAAAAACTCATAATTCTTTTTATCCCCATCTAAACACCAAGGATACCCTATGAAGGTCCTTTGTGGTGGGTTAACATGTTGTTGACGACCCTAGATGCATAGATCCTTCCTTTAGGACCTAAGGCCTGAGTTTCCTCTCTCGATCACGTCCAAGGACCAAAAACCCATGCCCAATGCTCAAATATCCTAACGATGCCCATATCCCCACTTGAATGTCAAATATCCCCTTGAGAGGTCATCTATGGTCATATAAGGTGTTATTCATGACCCTTGAACCCTAGAAGCAAACTAAAACATCAAGAGGTCGACTATGGTGGTTTGAGGTGTTGTGTTTGGCCCTAGATGCCTAGAAGATTTGTACTTAAACTAAGGATTAGGGTTCTTCCATTCACCATATTAAGGCACTTGACCTCTATTGGTGTTTCTCATGGAACGTGAGCCTGAGAAGTTATGATTAGGGCCCAAGTTTATTGTTTCCCTCCCCTGATCAATGTCAAGGGCCTCATGATGTTGTTTCCCTACCATGACTATGGCCAAGGACTCCATACCCAACTGTGTTGTGTGAAACATCTTAATGGTAGACATATCCAACTACAAGGGAAAAGACCCCCTAGAGAGGGCACATATCATTATGTCTCTAGGTTTTATTCATTGCCCTTAATCTCAAGAAGGTTCAATAAGGATAGATAACATTATTGTTATACCTACCTCTAGAAACATTCACAAGAATGCTTAGTTAGAAAATTGTGTGTGTTCTAAAAATGTGTGTGCTCTAGAATGCATGCACATTCTTTCCATTCATTTTTTTGGGTGGGAGTGACAAATTTAACATGTACCTATTTAATGATTTGGTTGCCTCGTATTTAGGTTCAAAATGACAAATTTTGGTGGTTGGGCCACACATACATCAAAACCTCAATTTTCTAAATGGCTCTCAATATCTATATTTTCACGTTATTTTTGTATAGGATACACAAATATGTCATCAATAAAACTACATACACATATAGAGTTGACTATGTAGATTCCAAATATATATTTAAAAAAAATATTGTTTACTATTTTTAATATATTTTTGTTTTGACATATATTATAATCTTAAAACACATACATCTTTTATTCATGCTATAAATTTTTATCACCTCAACCATTTTTAGAATAAGTTATATGTTGCACTAGTACAGACTAAGATCTATAATCTAAAGATAAAATAAAATTTTCTAACTAAACATTCACAAGAATGCGTAGTCAGAAAATCGTGTGTTCTAAAAATGTGTGTGCTCTAGAATGCATGCACATTCTTTCCATTCAATTTTTTGGGTGGGAGCGACAAATTTAACATATACCTATTTAATGATTTGGTTGCCTTGTACTTAGGTTCAGAATGACAAATTTTGGTGGTTGGGCCACACATACATCAAAACCTCAATTTTTCTAAATGGCTCTCAATATCTATATGTTCACGTTATTTTTGTATAGGATACACAAATATGTCATCAATAAAACTACATACACATATAGAGTTGACTATGTAGATTCCAAATATATATTTTAAAAAAATATTGTTTACTATTTTTAATATATTTTTGTCTTGACATATATTATAATCTTAAAACACATACATCTTTTATGCATGCTATAATTTTTTATCACCTCAACCATTTTTAGAATAAGTTATATGCTGCACTAGTACAGACTAAGATCTATAATCTAAAAGATAAAATAAAATTTGTTTGATTATGTTATGATCCTCGTACCTTGCAATAACATAAGGCCTTGTAATTTCAAGGATATAATGACTTTCATAATTTAAAAAAATATAAAATTAACATTATAAATTTCGAAAAAATATCCCTGCAAAAGAACAATGTGTTATCTACAATTCTACAATTTTTTTTAAGGAAATTCCATCATTTAGGTACTCAACACTTTCACTAATGGGAACATATGAATTATATTTTTTATGAAAAATAACATACCACTGTTAGAAAAAATCAAATTTCACATAATCATACACAAATTCTATAAATAAAAATTATATATCCGAAAAGCTAACTCAATTTCTTACATTTCATCTTTTTACACCATATTCAAATTCATTATGAAAGTACCTTGAATCATCCCTTCAAGTTAATATATTGTTGTTTTTCCATGTTTCCATTGCCACTAACGCGTCATGAGAGACCATCATTAGCTTGCACTCACCTTTCAATATGATCATGGGTCCATCTGCCATATTTTGCAAGGCATTAAAGAACTACCAAAAACATAAGTCTCCAAAACCCTAATGGTTTTTGACCCTAATGGTTTTTGACAAAGGTATTAGTGACCTAGAGATCTAACCACTACAATAAGTGATTAGACTATCTATATTTGGAAAAGTGTTAGCCAACAAATAATTGAAAGACAAGTCCTTATTTTCTAAGAAAAAAAATGCAATTCTAAATCTATAGCAAATGACCAAATTGTTATTCCAAAATACCTATTAATATAAGAACAAAAAAATATATATCAACATTGAAATTCTAAGCATTCACGTACCTATTTTAAGTGTAGCATTCATCAGAGAACAATAAATTCTTCCATGCACCATTTCCTCAAAAAATCATATGAGCATATGTCTTTGTTTCATCTAGTTTGTAGTTTCTCTACGTCACATTATTTAGAACAATGTTTTCTAAATTTCCAAGAAGGGCATAAAGTTACCGAAATAAATCCAATCAAGTTAGAAAGCTTCATTCTAGCTCTTATCAATGTCTAGACTATACAAAATTTACCAAAGGGCCGAAAAGAGCTGAATATATTACATTGACATTGACCTTTATAGACCACAACATTTTTAGGTAAAAGAAGCCTTAACATTATCCGTCCTAAAAATTAATCTATTAACCAAAATCCATATAAGGAAATTATCTTAGCTTAAAAAAGGTATGTTTATGAAAACGGTACCATCACATGTATTTGTAAGATTTTTGATGAAATTGAAAACAAAAATAATGGAATATATCTTTAATTAAAAAATAATGAAAAAAAACTATTTCCATTAGAAATGAATATGAGAAATAAGTTAAATGTGATAAGTTTAACTAAGTTAAATGTGATAAGTTTAACTAGTAAAATTCATTCAAAGCTAATCAAATAGTTTGTTATAAAATAATAATGTTTGTTAGATATGTGATAAATTCATTTGTAAAAAAATATTTTTTTTCATTGTTGAGTGAGTACACCCAATTGCCTTTTAACTCTTGCTAAGACATAATTGAGCAAGAATATAGAAAAGTATACTAGAATTTTAATATCATAATCAAATTTAGAATCATATTCGATGAAGATTCATTTAGAAGATAACTACCATTTGCCCCCTTCACCCAAACTAAAATGTGTAAAGCACTATATAACCATTTCCCAAATGAATTTATACTTAAAGTTCCCGTTATTACACTACTTGCTACAATCCATATTATTTATGAAACTATCACTGCAAAACCATAATGCTTGGAAGAAACTTTTTAGAAAGACAAGACCTACCCAAATACATATACAAATGCAAATAGTCCATGCTCAAAACAATATTAATGATTTCCATTATCACTACAACTCTAGATTTAGAGAGCGACATGGAGTGCATGGATCAAAATTGAAGCCTTCATTGCTCTTCAAGACCCCAACCCATTTAGCCCTTCATACAAGGGAATTAAATTATTCATTTTGCAAAAGAAATTAAAAAAAAATGTTTGTCAATTATGAAGTGAGGATCATTCCATACTATTACAATTGAAGAGTTGTCACTGGTACAACCTAGCAACATTTAATTCTTAAGAAAAACTACTTGAATCAAGATGAAATGTCTTTATGAATTTCAAAGTGGTATA
Source organism: Picea glauca (assembly GCA_000966675.3). Taxonomy (NCBI): domain Eukaryota; kingdom Viridiplantae; phylum Streptophyta; class Pinopsida; order Pinales; family Pinaceae; genus Picea; species Picea glauca. Next base: position 264,828 of record JZKD02S0474926.1, read on the forward strand.
ATGTATTACTGATACATTAACTTAGTAGTTGGCATGTACTACTAGTTCCTTTTACAACTTTACCTTAGCTTTACATTAATATAGATTTGTACACTTATGGATACTAATCCCAATGTTAGGAATACATTGGTACACCTATGGCTACTGATCTCCATGTTGAATCTCATATTTAGAGAAATGAACATTACATTAATTGTGAAACTTGCTCAAGAGGCTTTCCTAAGTAGTTGGTCTTGAGTAGCTACAAAAGCGCATTGAAGAAATGTTCATTCAAGTGAACATTTTTTTTCAATGATTGTTTTTGCAAGAGTTTCTCTGGGTGTATCACACTAGTAACTAGTTGTAAGTAGTTTTTTAAATAATATTTTAGGAATATTCTATTTGGTAACATAGGAACTTGATTATGCATTTGTGCCATTAAGACATAGTTTCCATGAAAATTTTGAATCCAATTTATATTGTGTCAATTAGTTATAACTACAATAAGGTATTGACATATTTCCGCAACATAGTTTCATATTTTTCAACAACTATAAATTATAATGAACAACTCACCAATCTCAAAATTAGATATCAAAACCTCATTAATATTCCCTTTGACCATTATGATCACTCTAAATGATCTCAAATTAGAGTATCATCAATGCATCTGATAAAAGGACATGAATCTCTAGTTGAAGTTCCACTTGTAAAATATTTTAGGATATATTTATGGAACCACATGATAGATGATTTACTCGACATTTAGAATGAAAAATCTTCCTAAATTGTTCAGGTAAACCTTTTGAATTTTTAGAGTGAAAATGTTAAGAAATAAAACAGAAGACAAGATATGAGAACTTGGCCAAAAAGGCTTTAAACCATATTCTTCATGTTCTCGTTACTCATTCTCATTACAATGATACAATTTTATAATGAATGAAATCACCCCATAAACTAGATTTTCTCTCACACCGACACCTCATGAAGAGATAAGGCTAAGAGGAGGGAAAATAAGGTTTAATACATGCTTAGGATAAAAACTATATCCCATAATATGAAATACACAAGGTGGTGTAGGACTTTATGACTATTTATGGCGTTAAAGGTTAACAAAAAAGTGTTATATAGTATTTACTAATGTTTGTACTTGTTCTTGATTACTTTAGACACAAAATTGTTTCAATCAAATATAAATTATATCATTAAATAATTAGGTATTTATTTGAAATATTCAAGAAGTCAATACCCACGTTTTTTGAGATCTATCTCGTAGTTGTTTGCATTGAAGAATGCCCTTCTCTTGTATTGATCCATACAAGCATAGACCAATCTTAACTTTAGATCTATCATGCATTGAAAGGGATCAAGTCCTTTGAGGTGATTTTTTTTTAGATTGAAAAAAAACCGAGGAAATATTTGCACATCCGGGGATTTGATCCCTCTTGGTACGTGATATATCGGAAGTTAAGATGGATTTAGATTAGTTTCCTTTCAATTACTTTATATCTCTCTATATAAAGTTGATGTAAAATTATTTTAATTAAGATGGACATTAAAATGTTTAATATGTGAACCACATTGAGATTTTTTTTTTTATCAATATTTTTTTTAAATGTCACTTGTCAACTTCATGTTTTTTTTAAACAGAAACTGGGAAAAGATGTATTAGAGGTGTAATTCAATCGACTGTTTTACAAAAAAATGGTCATTATAGACCTTCGAGAGATTCCACTTAGAGAAGACCTATTGAAAATGCGGGGTGCATTTATGTAACAGTAGCATTTTCTGATGCAATCCCCTTTTCTAACAAAATTTATGAGGATATAGTTCGTTGGATAACTCCGGTAGAAGATTTCGTTAATACAGATTGCAAGACAAAACATAAAACACCATAGCTTAATTACCCTTTTCCAGTTTGACCAACTGTATTTCCAGCATAGTTTTCAGATGCGACTCATTCAACTCTGGAATTTGGTTTACTGATGTCGACTGTTCATTCTTGGAATTTTCCTGTTTCTCTCCCGGGTTGCTTGGTGGTTGTTGCGCACCTTCCAACTGATCTAATATCCTTTGCATTGCTTCCATTTTCATGTGGTGTTCCTATAACTGACTTCTCTGGGCGTATCTCTTGTCCTGAAGCTTCTCGATCATGTGTCTATGCTGAGACAATGTTTCAAGTTCAAAGGCCCTGTTGGTGCCAATTGCTCCGATTTGGAGTCTAATCCTGTTGCAACCGCCACACTCCTCTTCAATTGGATATTTGGCCTAATGCCCCGAGTCCACTGAGACTCCTTTACCTTTCTGTATTGCTGCGTAATCTGAAGAAACTTCGAACCTGAAATTTCCTCGGGCTTTTAGCAGGAGACGGGTCAGAACCCACTGGCTAAGCAGGAAGAAAAGAGAGAAGCAGTCACAGTCTTTTAGCAGGGGAATGAGAGAGGTCAAAGGCGACAGGTCGAGCGAGGAGATGGAAAAGAGGGAGCACAGGATCTAGGGCTCTGAGAGGGGAGGATCGGGATGGGTCTGCTAAGGCTTCTGGGGGCGAGAATGATAAGCAGGGCGGAGAATGAGCGAGAAAATAAGGAGAGAAATCAAAGAGGGATGAATGAAAAGAATTTGGATCTGGCCATTGAAAAAGGAGCAGATGAATTTACCCAGGTTGCCAATTTTCTAAACGTAATCAAGCTCGAGGACGTGGCCATAATCTCCCATGAATCCATTAATGGTATGAACGTGCTAACCTGATTGCGCGTTGGAATTTCCCTATGAACAGTTCCATCAGACTCCATGAACCTAGGCTTGGAGGTGTTGTTGACATCAAGAAGGTGAGTAAGTTGTGCGGCAGGGATTTCTCGTACCTTATCCATCCTCTTCTAGTCCTTGGTGACATAAACTCCCACAAACGTTGAAGGACTATCCATTTGAGCTTTTCATTTCATGATTACCCTACTTATGTCGTTCGCCGCCACTTCCCCTTGGGCGATGTGTCTTGATCTACCTTGCCACATGCTTGTTCCTATGTTGCCCTACTCCACGTGTTTGAGAGTTATCTCCTCACATGCTCTGTTGACGACACGACTCCTCTGCTTGGCTAGGTGTGTTCTCCAATCACCAGAGTCCCCACCCCCGCTCATGTTCGCTTGCTCTCCCCCCTTGGTTTTTCTTGAGCTAGCGACTTGAGGATCCCGAGCCCCTCTCCTGATCACGTGACCGTCACTTCTTCTTAAGGCTGCGATGAAGTGCCTCCTAACACCTCCCTCAACTTTTCCAGAATGGCACTCAGTCATATGATGCATTAGAACAGGAGGGACGATGTTACCACTCCTTCCACGCTTAAGGATCCAAGCGTTTTCCCAATGACTGCATTCGCCATTTTTTCTGCTTCTTTGTTTTTTTCTCTCATTATGTGGTAGAAAGTTATCTTGATGTCTCGAGATTCCACTCTTATTATATCCATTATTTGTTTTAGGATTAAATCTCGTGGGTTGGACCCGTGGACCATCATTCTTATTATATTTTTGGAGTCTCCAAGGGCATTTAGCTCTCAGATTTCCCGAGTCTAAGAGAATTGAATGTCTTTTAGCAATGCGTAGGACTCGAATTTGTTGTTAGTATCCGTCCCAAGATTCCAATGATAGTTTAGGTATCTTTTTCCTTCGGGTTCGAAGAAAACCCCCACACCTGCCTCCCCTACTTGTCAACTCCATGTTGAACATTAAAGAAATTAGACATTTTAATGCCAAAGTGAAAACTATATTACAAAATCAGTTGGAACCACACATAAATGTCATCGTTGCAACCAATCACAAACTTGTATTAACATTTAACCTTGCACGGATTGAAAAGATGATGGCAAGCCGACATGTGGAATTCATAGAGACCAGTCGGAGTGAACTCAACGGAGAGAGGCATCAATTGATAACACCTAGCATATGTTGCGAACATCTGGTTAAAATAAAAGGACATTTAAAGGTTTCTCAAGAATTTAATATTGGGAATGCTCGTAGAGTCGGTGACTTCAAAATGTTTTGACAAAAGTTGTTAATTCTATAAAGCATCGAATCGATTATTAATGGCGAGTAGATGAATATTTTTGTTGGCGATTTGTGAAATTATTCTATGCAACACACAGGTTTCATGATTGGATTTGTTAAATGTTCTTGGAATCTCTCCCAGGTTCGGATTAGGTTCAGGTCGAGGTCGAGGTTGTTAGGTTTCAGATTCTATTAATCTCGCCCAAAATCATCATCTTTTAAAAACAGGGAATCACCGCAACTTGAAACTGTTAAGATAAATTAAGAGATTGCTCAATACACACATGACACAATTGTTTAGCAATTTCTCATCTATGCCTTTTGAAATTTCCCAACAAACCAGAGATCACTCACTCCTTAATTGACCTGTAACACTCATATTATACAGATATTGAAAGCTACTTAAACAACAACAATACAATACCAAATAAAATTGGAGTGGACACATAGAGAATCAGGGGAAACAAAAACAAAGGAAATAGAGAAAACAAAATTAATTACATTCAATTACAATTGATCATTACAACGCATCGCTGAGATAGATTTACACTCTTTTATAGGTTTATTTGATAGCTTTCTGGGACCTACGAAGAAGATTCAAAATTATCTAGAATATTATTCAATTCTAGAAATTTATGGGCAGGTGAAAAGAAGGTTCCGGTGTCAAAATATCTCAATTCTAGATCAGGAAAGTTCATCATCTTTTTGACTTTGCTGGCTGTAGATTTTAGAAATTTGGAAGCGGCTTCTAGAATTTGGCTTCATTGTTAACATTCTCCCACTTGAATCCAAATGAAGGCTCCTGAATAATAAAATAAAGTTGTAGATGAACTCTTCCCCATTGATCCTTCCCAAACCTGCTCATCAAGTCACCCCAGGCCTGCCAAACTTTGACACGGTGCTTGCTTGTCTCTTGGAATAATTTTGGTAAGCATATCAGTAGGGTTCTCATATGTATGGATATTTTCAAAGTTAAAATGCCCTTCCTCCCATACTTAACGAATCACGAATCCAATGGTACTTGAAGTCATTGTGCTTGGTCTTTGAATGATACACAGGATTTTTTGCTAAATGGATGGCACTCTTACTGTTACAATATATCATATATTTATCTTGTTTTATTCCCAACTCTCATAGGAATCACTACATTCACAAAATCTCTTTGCAAGCTTCTGTTGCAGCTATGTATTCTACCTCTTTTGTGGAGAGGGATACTACTTTCTACAGTCTATACACCCAAGACACTGTTGCACCTGCAAAGGTATATAAATAACCAACATGATACTTTCTATTCACCACATCTCCAGCCATATCCGCATCTATATAACTTTCAAGCACAACATCATTATTATCAAAATATAAGAAGTAATGACTAGTACCCTTGAGATACCTCAAAATCCACTTCATCACTTGCCAATCCTGTTTGCTCGAATTCGCTATGAACCTGCTCAGTGCTCACACTGAATGTGTAATATCTAGCCAAGTACATACCATGACATACATCAAGTTGTACATACCATGACATACATCAAGTTGCCAACCGCTGAAGCATAAGGAATTTTAGTCATCTCCTCAAGGACATAAATCAACACTCAATTGAAGTTGGTTGCAAGGGGTGTACCAACATGCTTGGCATCCTTCATATTGAACCTATCAAGCACCTTCTCAATGTGTTTTTCTTGTGACAGCAACAATTTTCTCTTATTTCTATCACGTATGATTTTCATGTCCAATATTTGTTGTGATGGACCCAAATATTTCATTGCAAATTGGCTCCCAAATCTTTCTTCAACTTGTTAATCATATTCTTATCATGTCCTATGACTAACATGTCATCCACATATAGAAATATTATAATGTACTTTTC
>JZKD02S0474938.1:0-17232 GCA_000966675.3 Picea glauca
AATGGTCCTACATCTGCATGGTCAAAATATTTTGATTAGTCATTGGATTGAAAACATAAAAAGAAAAAAATGTGTTTAATATCTTGAATTTTTTTACAAAAACACCATAAAAGAAAAATGTTTTTCTTACCTAGGTCCCCCCACTAAGAACCCTCTGGTAGCATCAAGTTAGGGTCATTGCGAAAATCCAGCCCGACATACGCATAATCATCGATCATCAAGATCTAGGGCTCCAGCCAATCAAAAAATGTATCATTATACTTAATAATGGGACCCGCTACATGTCGGGACATGAGATCACACCATCGTTTCTTCCGCGGATCTCGTGGTACTGGTATATTCCACTCTACCTGTAGGCATAGGTGAGGGAATCTTTCTAGGAAGAAATATACCAAAATGGATCTGTACCCAAATTTATTTAGTTCCCCATTCTTGCTCTTGGTCAACTGTCTCTTCATATTGTTGAGAAGACCATCACACCAGTTGAGCACACGAGGTTTGGTGCATTCAATGGAATACTGAAAGTAGATTTGTAGATCCATGTGCGGAGAAGCAATCCCTTCCATCTGTGTAATAGTAAAAAGTATGGTTCTGAGAGTCAGATCACGAACCCCTTTGATAGCCACTTTACCCTTGCACCTCTTGACCTCGGGTTCACAATAGCATCTGATGTATTCACTCATTAGAAAACCACCACCTCGACCTCCTGTTAAGGTCACTTGTGCCCCACGATGGGATAGCCCTGTCAATAAGTAAATATCTTCGATGTCCAAGGAAAACACATGAACACCCACATGAAATACTTGTTGGTCCACATCCCACATATGGACCAAATATTCCAACAGTCTTAGTTGGGTTCTCATGCCCTGGATTTTGAAGAACTTTAACAAACCACACTGTCATAGGGAATTTATGGTGCCCAGATCATTCAAATACATTGCATCATCGTCTTCATGCTTTCTTTCTCTCCACTCCAACATTTTTGCAATCAAAATACCTACATGGAGATGAAATAAAGAAGTTAACACCTTCAATCATTATTTTTGGAATTCTTTTTGGTCCAACACATCATTTTCTCTTTGGATTTTCGGCCGACGCAACTGGGATTTAGTTACAGAGAAGGGTTTCTGTAGGGGAACCATTGGGCACCTGCAAAAATCCTTGATTTCTGCAGACCCTGATATAGGGCACATGCGGCGGCCCTAGCGCACGCCTATGACCCAAAAATTCACCCAAAAAATCATCTTTTAACCGATTGAAATGAATTTTAAACCATTGAAAAGGAAGAAGATGAGGTACTCACCATTTTCACGCAAACTGTTCACCGAATGATTGACTGTGCTCCCCACAATCGACCGCCGAAATATGAGGTGAAAAAAGGGCTCTTGGACAAGTTTTTGACCAAATACAAATGAAATGGTGAAAATAAGTTCTTACCCCTATTTATCTCATTTTTTACTTTTTCTAAAAATATTTTATATCATTTAAATATATTTTCTCCAAAACCTACCAGGCTAATGGTCTCGTGAGTGTTTTGTTTTTCGCAGATGGGCAGACTAGGGTTCCGAACAATGAAGTATGGACAATTTTTACGATTTGTTTTTCTTTTTCGTCACATGTACGATTACTTTTTTAGGGTTTTTTAGAAAAACCTCGAGCTTAGTCTTTGTTCATTCTTGTGCTCGAAAATCGATGGGAACATAACCAAGTATACTTTTGTCATCTTTTCGTACTCATCATGGTAACATGAAAATAACGAAACTTACAGAGTAACCTTTAAGCTCTTTTCACACTCCATAAAAATGAAAAGATTGCTGAGAGACCTTGTTCTTTTCACGCTTGTAAAAGTATTTGAAGAAAATGTTTGATGGGCGATAGTTTATCACTTTTTTGGTCCTATCAAACTACTTTGCGAAAAAGGAACTGGGAGAGTTCTATTTAAGTGTTTTTCAAACTCTCAAAATATGAAAAACCCTTGAGTTTTCTATCTTTGGACTCATTAAACAAACATCGAAAGACCCAGGACCAAACCAGTCCTTCTTAGGGTTTGTTAAACATACTCCGAGGGACTCGTCTAAAGGATGAGATTACATCAATAAGCATATGTTATCCTCCTCAAGCTTGCATAAAAATAAAGAGGTAGTCGCTAGAAATGGTGGGGGAAAATTTGGGAAAGAGATGTGTCTCTGTATTTGTGTTAGTGGCAGTAAGCGTTGCTCTTGAACATGGCACCCCATTCATCATTTGGATCCAGGTTGGGAAATCCATTTTTCTCTCGTTTGAATTTTTTCAAGTTCATATCTCGGGTCGTCTTTGAGTCAATGCTGCCAGGACTAGTGTCATGCCATTCATATGTTCAAGAGAAGTTCAGCCAATCCGTCTATTGAGTCGGCCATCTGCAATTGTCAATTCCTACCATGTCGACCTTCCATGTGTCAGTTTCATATCGTGTTCGTACTTTGATATACCCTAAATTTGTTACTTATTTTGTGTCATTTGATGGGGGATACATCAAAGCCCTCCTGTGACGAGTATTTTCCTGTCGATTTTAACTCATTATCCAGGAACAAGACTTGGAAATTATTTAGTACCTTAGAGCCTGCATGCCTCAATGCCAGGTTTGTTTGCTTTCGACAATGGATTTACATCATTCATCCCTGATCGAGAGATTCCATTGAGTGTTTGACTTCAAATCATCTATTCACACTTGTTGGATTGTACTATGGTACATTGGGAGTCATTGACATCAATGGTGATTTCCATCGCACTTTTTAACGGTTTTCATTAATGACTGGTAATCAAGTGGTTTCTAACCATGTTCGACTTTGGCGCCTGTAATCACATGGCTATATTCATACTAACGGATGGCAGGATTGAAGACCCTGGACCTCATCATTTTTTATCCAGGTTGTAATGGAGTATTTGTGATTTGAATTGACACATAGATCCACTTTGTATGTCTCTTGGCTATGTTTGTATCTGAGTTTTCCGATACATAGATCCACAGTGTATTCCTGGTGGCTATGTAGAATCTTGATGACATAGATCCATAGTTTATAATTGGTGTCCATGACTTATATTTATGATTTCAATCATTTATAGTTTGAACATGGGAATTCCTACTTCAGACATGGTATAATATTGTGTGGATGCTTGATTATTTGTAGGTTCCCAATTGGTGTGCTCCTTGTTCTCGACATACACACGTATTTTTACAAAGTATTTTGGCTGTCACGAGTTCCAACCTCATACTTTGGGGGGCATTCTATTACACATTATTTTGGTCACACTAATGATGATTTCACAAACATGTGTTCAGGCTCCCAACATGACTTTTTGCCTGAGAAAAGCAACTTCTTTCCTTTTCTAAAGGCTGCTTTTTAGAAAGGGTCTGCAGGCTGCATATATTACACAGTACGTAAATCTATGATTTCTATAGGCTGCATATATTACACAGTACGTAAATATATGATTTCTACAGGCTGCTCTATAGTTGGCCTACGGGATTTCCGCAGGCTACTATATAGGCAGGGTGCGGCGACGTTCCAAAGATAAAAGAGGAAAGAGGTTTCACGAAGTTTCTAGAAGGGGAATCTTCTAGAATGTGAGGTGGCATCTATATGGTTTTGATCCTACTGGTTTCTCTGATTTGGTGGGATCATCCTCATCCCTTTAACCACTTCACCTTCTCCTATATAATCATGGGCTTCTCATGGAAAAGGTTAAGCAAGATTAAGCAAATAATTGATGAAAGGATAGGCTGAAGACTGTGTGAAGAATCCTATTCCTAGTGATGCTTGAGGCCTCCATTTGTCTATCAAGCAATTGTGGATTATCTTCATGCGAATTTCAGAGCAAGCGTATGTGTGTGTTGGAATGAAGGACCACTAAAAGGGAACTTGCAACATCAAGAAAATTCGGTTGTATATTCTACTTTTCATTAATATAATACGGTGGCATGTCTCTTTCCCATAAAATGATTAGTATTTTATTACATGATTCCTTGATCACATGTTTAGGTTGTCATTGAATTATACTATTGCTGCTTTCACGTTGGTTGGTTTGTGTTATCACAGATTTGATTCCACAAGAGCACTGGAGTGAAGCAGGAACAACAAATATATAAGGATGAGATTCATAAGGTATGTTATATATTCCTCCTTTGATAGTAAACTCAATGATCACAACTTAGGGAAAGCATATTGTTCCATCTCGTTTTGTTCTAGATCCAGGTGGATCTAGGGGGATTAGTTCATGTCCACATCTACCGATTTACCCAATAACACCAAGGATATGAATTTCACTTCAGCTGGTTACTGATTCTCATTGCATTTGTCACTTGGGAGATGCCAGAGGGAGCGACATTCTTGGAAGTCAAGCCATCACAACCACTGGCCACGAGGTTCACCACCTTGTGGTATACGAGCGACATGGAAAAGAAGTAGAAATCAAATGTGGTGTTCCATGCATACTACCTATAGCTCAATCATGCCATTGAATCATTCCCCTGAATGACCCCAAACACCTTGCATACATACAGGTCGCTAGTGAAGTTCTACGCAGAAAGACACTTCATTTACATCATTGTGCGTAGGGACGAAAGCAAAGAGGAGTTGCAGTCCTACTACAAATTGACCGATGAAGACATGGAGGAGATAACCAAGGAATGGACATCCAAATTCCTTATACCAGTTGAGCAGACATAACTCTCCGACCTCGACATCATCGGAATCCCTTTGGTCACCTGGAATGAGTATGACGAACCAAGTAGCACAAAAAAAAAGAATAAAAAGGAGGAAGTGTGGGACATAGACAGTGAGGAAAAGAACAACGCATCAGAGGAAACTACATCTGACTAACCTGTAGGAGGAGGAGGCGACAAAATAAACCAAGAAAAGGAAGGGGAAGAAGACAAGCAAGATAAGGGTGAAGAAACACCACCGAAGGATCGCCTTAAAGAGGCTGAAACATCCAAGAAAAGAAAGGGTTCTCCACATAAACCCTCAGCACGGATGAAACACCGAGCCACTAAGCTTCAGTCGTGGAATGTGCTCATAGTTGTTGATATCCAAGTCATCATCAACGCCGTCGAAGATACCTCAGAGGATATCCTGCAGAGACATGAAGCCGAACAAGAAACAATGTATGACAAGATTGAGAAGGAACTGAAAGACATCTAGCAAGCCATCTAGTTGAGCCGCGCAATGTCTACTATGCCATCCTCAACAGAGAGTGTATAATTGGGGGATTAGCCCACCCAAATATGTAGATTAGAATATGCAATAGAGATTTGACTTCATCGAGTCTAAGAAGAAAAGGAGAAGGCCACAGAGGCCTTGAAGCAAGAAAAGGAGGAGACCCTAGAGAAACTTTAGGTTGCGCAGTAAGAGAAAGATGACCTCCGGGCGAAGTTCGAAGAGGACAAAAAGAAAATCCAGAAAGAGAAATACCAACTGCTTGTAGAGAAGAATGTGGTCAGAGAGGCAATGACTAGAGCACTTCGGTCTGTGCCAGACTTGGCACAGATGGAATAAGAGACAACTGAGAGCCAAGTGGGGAAGCTCGCTGAGGCCATTTAACAACTTCAAGCCAGAGTAGCAGAGATAGGAATTCAAGTAGTGCCTAGCACTCCGCAAGAAGTAAGAGATCAGAGGGAATAAACTGGTAGGAGTGTAGTATAAATAATCAGGGCGTTGGCCATAGAATGTAAGAAAATAAGTGATCGAAGTGTGTAGACCTATGAATGCCTTGCAGAAGACCCAAAGCTGAGGAGATTGGAGGCACAACTCCAGGAGGCGAAGGAGTAGGCTTCCACCATGCAAGAACAACTGAAGCTGCTTACTGCAATTGAGAAAATGAAAAGGTCGCATGAATAATGCATAGTTCAACAACATGTCACTGCCATCCAGAGCAGAGTTATGGAGGTGACACATAGACTCCAGCCGGTGCATGACGAAGCCTCACACTTTTCTAAGAGATCGAGGGATAAGGATCATAGTTGGAACATGTGGTCATGATAGTGGAACAAAGCCTGGAAGGTACTTTCACTGAGCAAGTAATTTAGGAGTTCGTCGAGTAGGAGGCTCTGACGAAGCAACAAGTCGAGGTAGCTTGAGCTAAGCTTGAGGCCTTCGAAGTAGTGTTGCCCAGATCAGAGTGATTCGGGATGAGTCAGAGGTGAGTGTTGGGGGCATGTTGGCCCTTGACTAGGTTTGGAGAAAACACTGGTCATGTTTGACCATTTTTTTGAGACTTCGACAGGCTGGTCGAAGACTGAGCGCCCAAGCGAAGCGAAGATCATGAGATCTCGCCCATTTTGTGGGATTTTTGGGATTTTAGGTTTTATGTAACGGGTATGGGATGTCAAACCATGGGTTTACCCATGCTTAGGCCGCTTTTTGTAATGTATAAATAAGTAGCTAAGAGATTCAAGTAGTGGTGGTAATTTACTAGTCATTGTTCGACTTAGTGCATCTCTAGTTGGCTTTGTGCATGAATGAGTTAAGGCTTGCAAAGATAAGTGTAAGCGTTTTTGTAAGTGCTTGGTGCAGACAGACTATGTAAGGCTTTGTGCTTTGATCCAATTCGGGGAAGGAGGATCTGGTGAGGTGTGTGCAGATCTCCTATCCTTTGCAGAGTTAGCTCTGTGGCTTGGTGCATGTAATAAGATTGGAAGAGAATAATAAAGAAGAAGAAGAGTTGGTGGACATAGCCCCACACTGGGGTGAACCACATATATCCCATGTTATTGTGCTTTGTGTAATGTGTTCATGATGTTTATGTTTTATTTTCTTAGTGCACTATTCTTGATGTGTATATCCATTGATGCTTAGTGTCTGATATATGAATAAATGCTAGATCTTCTCTGATGTTATGTGCTAAATGATTAGATGTGCTTAATATTGATTACTATTGCACTGATCTACACTTAGGGTTAATCTGTGATGTGAATAAGAATTAGAACTTAATGCATAATGTTGGCTAAGTGCTCTATTAAGGTGTTGTAATCACATATCTGTGTTCCATCTAGGTTGTAGACACTTGAGTCCTGAAACCTCCCTGCCTCTACCTTGGGTGAGACTTCATCTGCTTCGCAAGTGTTGCAGAAAGGGCTGGTAGTTAGGGTTTTGTTGGTGCGCTGTTGGAGCGTTGAACCCTGGGTCTACCCCTGTGCCAACAAGTCATGCATTTTTAGACAAAAAGACATCACTCTACTCACTTATGTGTATTTAATACATGATGATATACATTGAATAAGACAACGAATAATAAATTTATAAATATTAAATATATATTTCACATATATCTAGTTTCATGCCTCCACATTTCTTCCGAGAAGAAACTTTTTCAATATTGCTTTCTTTCTCAAGACATGGTCCTAATAATTGATCAGGTAATTTATCCAATGAGGGAATTGGAGCCTTTATTTCCCACTATTGGCCCAAGAAAATGTCGTGACATATGTTCTTTTTGAGATAATGTTCTTTCTTTAGATGAAGCATTCTTGGAGAATATGACTAATTTTGACATTCAATCAGATGATATTTATTTCATTGTTTCTAAGGACCATCTTCCTGGATTAGACCCATCTTCCAAGTATGATATTACTATTTGAGGATCCTTGGAATTCGACATTTGTGAGTTTTTAGACTCTATCATTGAGCTGCAAGTTTGTGTTCCTTTTGAGTTTGTTTTCTTTGACCATAGAACCCTAGATTTATCCTTGTTGGGTATGTGTTATATTCTTTTCACGACCAAACCTAGTGTTTGTGTTTCACCAAGCATGGGGGGCAGGAGCCCCTTGGCGTAGGTGTGCGGGGGTAATACCCCCAAATTTTTTTTTGGCGGTTTTTGTGTCTGTTTTTTAGCGTTTTTTCGACACATGGTTTTCGTCAAGGGTTTTCTAATTTCGGTTAAGGAATTAAGGTTGTTGACTAATCCGGGTCAATGGATTAGGGGTTTTGGATGCTGCAGGATCCTATATATTGTATTATAAATATTGAAGATAGATGATGAATAAAATATTAGAGGTGCGACTTTAAACAAGTTGTTGGTTTTCTCGGTTCAGGTTTCCAGGGTAAAATCTTTGTGTAATGTCTGTGTATGTGCCATTATATCTTTTCTATTTTTTTTAAGAATCTATTTGTAGTAATTAATTATACATGGTTGACATCTACATTAGGTATCAGAGCAATTATTGGTTTCAGGGGGATACCTTTGTGGTCAGGGGTTTGGATCGGATCTGTGATAAACCTTGTTATAGTGGGGATCTACAATATTCATTCTTACGTTGAAAATAAATGGCGAGGATTTAAAAAATAGAGATCGAGAAATTTAATGGGAGAATTTTTGAGCTATGGAAGCTCAATATGGAATATCCGTTGGTTGAAAAAGATCAGTGGATCATTTTGGATCTAGGTACTGCACCTACATGAATGTAAAAAAAACACTGGGCAAAGTTAGATTGGAAGGCGAAGAGCACATTCTGATTGTGTCTATCAAATTTAGTATTAATGAATGTGTTAGGGGAAGCTACAACCAAGGAATTATGGGATAAGTTAGGGCTTTGCATCATTCTAAATCCCTGGTAAAAAAACTTTTCCTGTGAAAGTTGTATAGCTTGAGGATGAAAGATGGAGACTCGGTGACAGAGCATTTGAACACATTCAATATTGTGGTAAGTTGGTTATTATTTATTGATATTAATATTTCTGATGAAGATAAGTGTATTAGTTTATTGTGCTCTTTACCAGACTCGTGGGATAGTCTGGTTGTGGCCATAGGTAGTAATTCAACTACTTTAACTTTTGATGGTGTGGTCTCATCCTTGTTGTCAAAGGAGATGAGGTGAAAAAATAAGGAAATCCATAACAAATATGCCTTATTTGCAAGAGGATGCTTCCAGGAAAGAAATAGATCTAATTCCTAAAGTGGGAGATCTAAATCTAAGAGAATATATAAATATCCTAGAAAAATTGTAAAGGTATGCTAGAGATGTGAAAAAGAAGGGTACTACAAGAAACATTGTAGATCCAAAAGTGTTGAGAGAGGGAATGGTGTTGTAACGTCCCCCGACCATCGACCCCTGCCAGGTAACGTTGCCCAAATAACCTTAACTTTTCCTTTACTGCTCTGATACCATTTTTGTGACATTCCTGGCCTTAAACAACAGGCCAAGCCATGCCACCGAGTAACTTAGCAGAAACAATCACATATAAAACTTAACTGGAAGATAGAGATAACATCTGGTATTTACACTTATAAATATATATCTATCTAATGCAATTAAACATATGTTAATACTCTACTCATACACATGTTTATGTAGAAGCAAAATTAACACATACATGCAACATACACACACACACACACACAAACATTACTCATTAATTATAATGCAAATACAAATACACAGCATACAACAAACACAAAATTGGTACTTATCTTTTAATATATGACCAGTAACTGCTTGCAGACCTTCCATGAACCTCCTAGCCTTAGACCACACTGCTCATCACGCTCAACAATGGGTCACCCCTAAGATGGGACTAAACTCTACTGGGCAAGGGAATTCTAGTCTTGGAAAGGACAACAAGGAAGTTGCAAAGAAAAACAGAAATGATCTTTTATCCCAGGAGCCACTTACGCCCACAACACATAGACCCTCATTCCCCACATGACTGCTCCACCCTAGGAGGGTACACCTTCACTAATACAAGTACATTGACTACTACACCTCCCTTACCTTGGGATTCAACAACAGGCTGGACCAGAAGTCTCAGAGTACTATAGCTGCTACGGGACTCCCTTCCAGGAGAACTCACTTCCTAACAAAATATCTCACCTGGGAGAGTTGCTCACAGGCCTAACAACCTGCTTCTTCAATTCAGCTCCTAAGAAATACATCAACAACATTCAACTAACACATGGGTGACGAAAACAACAAAAAATGGTTATGGACACTGAAAATGGAAACAACCAAATGCTAAGACACAACACAGCTCAGGAGAATACAAATGCAATGGGCTTCACAGGAGACACATGGGATAACTCAAGTATGACTACATGATTCCAAAGGTGCATACTAGATACAGAGGCGATGATGCTAGAGAACTGGTTCAATGCATGAATCCCTGGTCAATTGGGAAGGGTGATAGACTTACAAAGAATCATAAGAGTCGTGAGGAAACTTGAAACTGGTCCCGACCCAAGGATGGGGAGCAACACTAGAATGGGAAGCAAACCCCTAACGAGCTGTCTTTCCCAGCTATTAGCACTCTGTAAATTTTGTCCGACTGATAGACAAGCGGCAAAGGTAATTGTTTCAACCTACTTTAGAGCTGGGCACTACCTGTTCAACTAAGAGAGGGTTCTCTCGTGTCACTTGATATATCTTTGGCAATCATTGGCTAGATTTGGTTTTTTTTGGGTGGTTTTTATAAAATTTGCAGGTCAAGAAAAGGAGGGACACTCAGGGCTATGGAGTCAAAATTCTGAAAATGAATGAAAACATTGACTGACCAATAGAACTTTCCAGAGGATAAAGGCTAAATGAGGCAATGAATCTGAGTTGTAAATTGAGATTTGCAGAGTGTAAGAGGAAAAGGGAAAAACAAGTAACTGCATTAGAGTATTAATGAAATGAATTCTAAATTAGTTAGGAAGAAATACACATAGTTTAAATTGCTTTAGCTAAGAGCATCAAGAGATGAATTCTGGGCTTTTGACTATGCAATTTAAACAGAAGGAAATGCAAATGGAATTAAGTAAAACAGGAAATACATACAATGAGGGAAGACAAAAATCATATCACCACCATTAGAATCTTTTCATAGAGACTTCAAATCTTCTGCATATGTATTCAATTTAGTCCTAGAAAATTACAATGGAGTTCAAAACTACCATAACTGTTCCCTTTCACTTCTACCCATATTAATCCATTTGAAACCTCTAACACTTTTACAATTCAAGTTCCTTCGATGTGCAACCAGTTACAATAACTGAAATGAAACGTTTCAGCTTCCAAAATTAGTTACAATGATTACAAATGACATTTTTCAGAAAAAAACTTTTCATGATCCCTGCAGATTCCTCTAACGCTCGCTCTTTCCTCTGCCATGTTCTCTTTGAAATGTCACTTATACCCTTTCAAATTTAATTCCATTTATCCATATTCTCATTAAATATTTGGGAATACTATATTTGAATAAAAATAATTCCCAAATAATTTTCTATACTGTAGAATTAAATTTCCATAATTTAATTCATGCCCGTGGTTTTTTAAAACCATGTCTTGTTTTTCCCAATTCACCATTTCACTGTAAAAAACATTTACTGTTGCCATGTTTTTTCCAATTTACCGTTTGACTGTGAAAAACATTTACTGTGTCATGTTTTTTCCAATTTACCATCTTTGGTAAAATACCTTTTATCTTCTTCTTTTACTTCCGTAAAACCTTTGTATAAAGAATTATCCAAGTCTTCCTTTCATGTGCATCTTCCCATTTAATTCATAATCTCTTTAATTTGTAAAAAATAAATTTTACCTCTGTAAAACAATTTCACCGTGAGGAAGAATTTCTTTTATTGGAAATTCCATAATTTTTATTAAAATGCACTCTTGGAAAAATGCCACACAAAACATATGATAAATGTTTTCATTTATTGTATCGGGCTGGAGAAAAGTGGTTTGGAGTTTACCCACTTTTTCCCCCGATATTCACCACATAAAAACACGTGTCCAATCACCAAAACCATGGTATTTTCCCCAGCCCGCCTTCATATCATTAACCTCTGCCTTAATTCTATGCTCTGTATGTATGTGATATTTATGTGCGCCCTCCATCCATCCTTTGACTTTTCCACATTATAAATTGAGATTCATGCCCATGATTTGACGTGATGCCATAAATTAAATATTGGATCAAATATTAATATAAATATTTTAATATTAAAATATTTATATTAATAATAATAAACATTTTTTCCAAATTTTTAAAGACTTTAGGCATATGAGGCTTAACACATGACTTTGTGGATAGGATAAGGGTGCTTAATAAAAGGAATATTTTTTTTTTATTTTCAACGGGAATATGAAAATAAGGGTAAAAATGAATGAAGTGATGGAATTAAGGGAATTAGATAAGCATTAAGGCTAGGTATAGGTTTGGGATATTTGTCAAATTTTTGACTCATGGAGGACATGACTATTTTGGATGATCAGTTGGGTGAAGGATTTAGGTGATGGGAGCTTGACAGAGCTGGTGAAAAAGTTTTAAAATCTGAGTGGAAAGATAACACAAGGACAAGATGATGTGGGAAAAATTAATGCAAATTAGCAGGTGATAACATAGGCTCCAACTGGGGATGCTATCCTCCCTGTGAGGTAGCAAAGAACTCATAGACTGAATACCTGATCCATTGGGTTGCTCCCAAAACATGTGTGTGTACCCTACTCCGACCTGTCACTAGTGTCTGCTGAAAACCAAAATCTGCACATTACTCTCAACTGGATACTGATCACTGAATACACCGCTAAAATCTGACTGTACACACTACTGGAAACCCAAACTGAAAAATGCTTAACCAACAAGCTTATTCGCACACTCCTACCTACCCTAACTACTGAAATGAACCGCCAATCAAGTGAAATCAAAATGCCAATGCAACCATGAAAGCATTTTATCCACTGTTTGTTTACTTTGCACAAGCTTGCTCCAAATCTTGCTTACTAATAATTCATTCAAAAATTCATCCATAAATCCAAATCTCAAAAAATTAAAAACATTTGGATTCTTTACTGCCTCCAACAAAACTGCAAATGGATCTTCTAAAATATGNCCAATAGAACTTTCCAGAGGATAAAGGCTAAATGAGGCAATGAATCTGAGTTGTAAATTGAGATTTGCAGAGTGTAAGAGGAAAAGGGAAAAACAAGTAACTGCATTAGAGTATTAATGAAATGAATTCTAAATTAGTTAGGAAGAAATACACATAGTTTAAATTGCTTTAGCTAAGAGCATCAAGAGATGAATTCTGGGCTTTTGACTATGCAATTTAAACAGAAGGAAATGCAAATGGAATTAAGTAAAACAGGAAATACATACAATGAGGGAAGACAAAAATCATATCACCACCATTAGAATCTTTTCATAGAGACTTCAAATCTTCTGCATATGTATTCAATTTAGTCCTAGAAAATTACAATGGAGTTCAAAACTACCATAACTGTTCCCTTTCACTTCTACCCATATTAATCCATTTGAAACCTCTAACACTTTTACAATTCAAGTTCCTTCGATGTGCAACCAGTTACAATAACTGAAATGAAACGTTTCAGCTTCCAAAATTAGTTACAATGATTACAAATGACATTTTTCAGAAAAAAACTTTTCATGATCCCTGCAGATTCCTCTAACGCTCGCTCTTTCCTCTGCCATGTTCTCTTTGAAATGTCACTTATACCCTTTCAAATTTAATTCCATTTATCCATATTCTCATTAAATATTTGGGAATACTATATTTGAATAAAAATAATTCCCAAATAATTTTCTATACTGTAGAATTAAATTTCCATAATTTAATTCATGCCCGTGGTTTTTTAAAACCATGTCTTGTTTTTCCCAATTCACCATTTCACTGTAAAAAACATTTACTGTTGCCATGTTTTTTCCAATTTACCGTTTGACTGTGAAAAACATTTACTGTGTCATATTTTTTCCAATTTACCATCTTTGGTAAAATACTTTTTATCTTCTTCTTTTACTTCCGTAAAACCTTTGTATAAAGAATTATCCAAGTCTTCCTTTCATGTGCATCTTCCCATTTAATTCATAATCTCTTTAATTTGTAAAAATTAAATTTTACCTCTGTAAAACAATTTCACCGTGAGGAAGAATTTCTTTTATTGGAAATTCCATAATTTTTATTAAAATGCACTCTTGGAAAAATGCCGCACAAAACATATGATAAATGTTTGCATTTATTGTATCGGGCTGGAGAAAAGTGGTTTGGAGTTTACCCACTTTTTCCCCCGATATTCACCACATAAAAACACGTGTCCAATCACCAAAACCATGGTATTTTCCCCAACCCGCCTTCATATCATTAACCTCTGCCTTAATTCTATGCCCGGTATGTATGTGATATGTATGTGCGCCCTCCATCCATCCTTTGACTTTTCCACATTATAAATTGAGATTCATGCCCATGATTTGACGTGATGCCATAAATTAAATATTGGATCAAATATTAATATATATATTTTAATATTAAAATATTTATATTAATAATAATAAACGTTTTTTCCAAATTTTTAAAGACTTTAGGCATATGAGGCTTAACACATGACTTTGTGGATAGGATAAGGGTGCTTAATAAAAGGAATATTTTTTTTATTTTCAACGGGAATATGAAAATAAGGGTAAAAATGAATGAAGTGATGGAATTAAGGGAATTAGATAAGCATTAAGGCTAGGTATAGGTTTGGGATATTTGTCAAATTTTTGACTCATGGAGGACATGACTATTTTGGATGATCAGTTGGGTGAAGGATTTAGGTGATGGGAGCTTGACAGAGCTGGTGAAAAAGTTTTAAAATCTGAGTGGAAAGATAACACAAGGACAAGATGATGTGGGAAAAATTAATGCAAATTAGCAGGTGATAACATAGGCTCCAACTGGGGATGCTATCCTCCCTGTGAGGTAGCAAAGAACTCATAGACTGAATACCTGATCCATTGGGTTGCTCCCAAAACATGTGTGTGTACCCTACTCCGACCTGTCACTAGTGTCTGCTGAAAACCAAAATCTGCACATTACTCTCAACTGGATACTGATCACTGAATACACCGCTAAAATCTGACTGTACACACTACTGGAAACCCAAACTGAAAAATGCTTAACCAACAAGCTTATTCGCACACTCCTACCTACCCTAACTACTGAAATGAACCGCCAATCAAGTGAAATCAAAATGCCAATGCAACCATGAAAGCATTTTATCCACTGTTTGTTTACTTTGCACAAGCTTGCTCCAAATCTTGCTTACTAATAATTCATTCAAAAATTCATCCATAAATCCAAATCTCAAAAAATTAAAAACATTTGGATTCTTTACTGCCTCCAACAAAACTGCAAATGGATCTTCTAAAATATGCACAAAACAACAATCATGTTTCACCCCTTCCATTGCATTCTTGTTTTCATGTGATTTAACATGTTGATTGCCACCAAGAGGTTGAAACATCTGCTGAGACTGCTGGAAATAACAATCTTCTGAATCAGAAGACAATGTTCGCTGAAATGAAACCCCTCATGGAAATAAATCCATGTCTAACACTGATGTTGATTTACCAACATCTTTATTTCCAAGCTCGTAGTTAAGCACATGCCACCCATTTGAACTGAGATAACCTTCCATGTAATCAACAACACGATCATTAAATGCATGAGAAGGTTGTTGGTATTCCTCACTGATAACAATTTTCTCATGTAAAATAATGCCACTGTGAATGCAATCAGACTTCCCTACTTCCTCTGTTATCTCATGATTTTCTTTCAACAATTCAAAGGAAGAAAAACATAATGGAAGATAGTTTTCATTTGCAAGTCCACTACTTTCTTCATATTCAACATCATGCCTGGAATATTTCTGATTTGAAACATTATAAACATTTTGCTTCAACAATTTGAAAGAAGCAAAACACAATGGCAAGGTTCTTTCATCTGATTCAAAACCTTCTTCATTTTCTTCATTGTTGTCATAGGCACATTTTTCAATTTCTTTGGATTGCTGAACACACTCATTTTCAGATTCATCTTTGACCAATGGCTAAAAATTTGTACTAACAAGACCTTCTACATAACAAGCAACAAGGTCATCAAACACATAAGAAGATTGATGCAAATTCTTGTCAATTTTTTTCAGTGAATCAGTGTGATTTGGCATCAACACACATTCCTTTGCTTCAATGACGATCTTATAATTTTCTTTCAACAATTTGAATGAAGAAAAAAATAAAGGTAAAGAATTCCCTTCAGTTGATTCAATACTTTCTTCTTTGTAACTGTGATATGTATGCTGATTGCTCTCATTAAATTGCTGAAAAGGAACATTTTCTGATAGAGAACATGTAGTTGGTTGTTCTAGGAAGCCAACAACATAATCATCATATATAGGTAAATCAGCAACACATGCAATGTCATCTAACAAGAACAAACTCAGAACATCGATCTGTTCTTCAACAAACTGATTTGAAAACTCATCTTCTTGACTGCCTACAAATGAATACATAAAATAATCAACCCCTTGCTTATCATGGGATGGATCAGAAGCTAAATCAACACCTCCTCTTTCAACAAGTTGAATATAATTTTTTGCAAAATCATGGCATTAAAAACTTCAAGAGGGCATATGATATTATTAACTCTCCGCTCAAGATTCAAATCAACTATTTTCTGTTCATATTCATTGCCATGTTCTTTAGCATCTAAATCCTCATTTTGAATCTGTTTACATGCTTGGATATTGTGTTGAATCTCCTAAGCATCATTAAACATTTGCTGTAAGGACTTAGGTCTTCTTTCCATCAGTAGGAAAGACAAATCTAGATGAAGAGTAGTTGCATAATGGAGCATGGCAACAACTTCAGTGGGTTGAATTTCTTTGGGCAAATTGTAATAAACATTGGAAAACCTTCTACTTAATGTAGAAATAGTTTCATTGCTTTGACTTTTTAAGACATAGAACTCTGTAAGCTATAGATCCAAAGATTTATTCCTGCCCCAAAACTTTAAAAAGACATTCTTCAATTCCTCCCATGAGCTAATTGTCTCTGGTTGCAAATATTTAAACCAGTCTTTAGTGTCCCCTTTCAAGGATTGAGAGAAGGCCCTCGTACAAACATCATCATGGTCAATCTCAACCAAAACTATAAAATGCTCAATCCCTTGGATGTGTTTTTCAGCTGAGATGGCATCAGGTTGCCCATCAAACACAGGTAGGTACTTATAGTACTTTGGAGGAAAATCATGAAGGATGTGACATAATTTTAAGGGTCTGTATCTATGCTGAGTCTTGGGGGGTGTTGGATCAAGTACAGGAGGTGAAATATCAACCTTGGTTTCATGAGGCTCATCAACTTGGTCATGGTTATCATGTGGTTTAGGTGGGAGATTTCAATCGAAGTCAGTAATAAACTAAGGAGATATTTGTATAATCTTAAGAAGAGG
>JZKD02S0474960.1:0-17232 GCA_000966675.3 Picea glauca
TACTTGTTATAACAAACAAATAAATTTTATTAAATGTTGATGCCTACATCAGCATGAAGGTCGGGCCACGATTTGGTCGATCTAGGCCTATTTAATGGGAACAAATTTCGAGACACGAGAGTGTAGAGTACGATACAAGTGCATAGATTTGTATGCCTAGGGTACAATACGGTATATTGGAATGCATGCAAGAGGGGACCTTGGTCATGGTTTGTCTTGATTTGTGTGCCATATCCAAACATAGTGATGTTTATACTCATTCTTCTCAGTTTTTTGAGAGGAGCATGATGGTGATGTATGTTTCTTACTAAGATGTTGTTTATAAATATCTTAGTTTAGATTGCCTTGTATGAGAGCCATAGTGCATTGTTTGGCATGTAAAGGGGGTCATTTTGAGTCAGTTTAGAATATGGTCAAGTTTATACTCATTTTTCATAGAATTTCGAGAGAAATTAATAATAACCTCTATTTCTAGGTTTGAGCACCAAAATTGAAAAGTGACTTCAAGATTCACTTTGTAAGTCCATTTTCATTGTAATTTTTGACATTTGAGATTAATAAAGAGCAGTTTCAGTGTTGAAGGGGGACTTGGAGATGTAGCCAAAAAGTTGATATCCTGTGAACTCCATCATCAAATCTTGTCTTCATAGTTATTTTATTTTCTGATGTGTTAACTCTAAGAAAATTTTAACAAATTAAGGACAATGAACCTCACTACCAAAGTTCCCAAGAATACTCAGACGACCTGTAAGAGACCTGTAAGAAATTTTAACAGTGCTATAAGGGAAGAAGTTGCCATAAGTCTTCGTATCGCTAAAAGTTTTCTTAAGAAGTAAGGAAATATGGTATTTTTGAAGATGCATGGAATGCTCTCCAAGGACTCTTGAGGGATACCGTAATCTGAACGCATAAGTCTTCGTATCGCTAAAGTTTTCTTAAGAAGTAAAGAAATATGGTATTTTTGAAGATGCATGGAATGCTCTCCAAAGACTCTTGAGTGTATACCGTAATCTGAACGCTAAAAGACCCTGTATCCATTTGGCATTCATGAGTCAAAATGTGTTGCCAGCTTTGTTATTTTAGTCAATGTCAATCCAGAGAATGAGCGCCAAGGTGTTGAAGGCCAACAGTCTATATATTGATGCAGGTTGAGTCGTGTCTGTCAATGGCATTATATTGCTGCTGTATTAGTTTTGAAATAGGAATTATAGGAGTTTTAGAATGCAGGAATTGCTAATTTAGCTAGGGTTTGTATTGTTGTGCTTGTACTACTTGGGCCATTGCCAGTACACAGCGTTGTTGGCGTTTCCAGTGAACCGGCAAGGAGGTAGGAGGTAGGTATAACATGTTTTTTTAGAATGGCAGCAATTGCTAATTTGGCTACAGTTTGCGTTGTTGTGCTTGTGCTATTTGGGCCATTGCCAGCAAGCAGAGCCGTTGGTGTTTCTGTCACTGCACCTGGTCCACCTGATGTTTCGGTCATTACGGCTGTTGCAGAAGACGATATAAAATGTCTGCAAACTATAAAGAGCACGGTAAACGACCCCTTCGATAATCTTATTACCTGGGATTTCAATAATAACACGGTTGGGTTTATCTGCAGCTTCCTAGGTATAGATTGTTGGCACCCAAACGAAAATAGGGTTTTGAACATCGAGCTTCCTGGGATGTCTCTTCAGGGCAGTTTTCCAACTGGCTTTGAGTATTGTGGAAGAATGACAGGTTTGGATCTCTCGAAGAACAATCTATCGGGGATCATACCTGTAAATCTTTCAAAATGGCTACCATATCTGACTTCATTAGATCTCTCCCAGAACAATTTTCATGGTTCAATTCCAGCAGAGCTCGCTAATTGCACATATTTGAATTTAATTAATCTGCAGGAGAATCAGTTGTCTGGTGAAATTCCCTGGCAATTTAGCCGGCTGGATCGTCTCAAGGATTTCAATGTACAAAGTAATCGATTGTCAGGGCCGATTCCTACCTTTGTGCATAAGATTGAAGCATCTAATTTTGAGAATAATAGTGCTCTTTGTGGTGCTCCATTGAAGCTCTGCAAAGTGAAGAAACCTATAAAAATATCAAAGCCGCTTCGCATCGTAGCTGCAACGGGCTGTGGTGTTGTAATTGGGTTTTTGCTTGTTCTTGTCCTGTGGACTTTCTTGCGATGTGTCCCAAAAAAAATAATTGGCTGAGACAGATCACAAATGTGGGCCAAGGGTTCTCCATCCATTCCTGTGAGGGAAACTGATTGTGACTAATTCGGGATCAATCTTCCCTCCGGACTTATTTTTCTGGCCTGTTTTTTTTACTGAAAAGAAGGAAGAAGGAAGATTGAGAAAAAGATTGCTCCCGAATTAGCTTACTCCTTATCTGATCAACCCTTGAGTTGTATCATTTAAAACAAAATTACGCAATTTTAGTTCTAATATTAACTATATTCTATATTATGTGATGTGGCCTTTGCTCGTCTATCAAATTCATGAAGTTCAAATAATTTCATTGTCTCAAAGTTCATGTCGAAAGGAATCAAATTGTAATTTATCTCTTTAATTATAAATTACATTTATATAAAATCTTAATATAAATTAATTATAAAATACATTTAAATAATACATAAAAACATATCAAATTAAATAAAATATAGAGGGATTTATGAGGTTTGCACCCAGTAACCAGGGCTTCCCAGGTGGTCATTCATCTCAAGATGTCTCTCAAGTGGTCATCCATTCCATGACGCCTGTGGATCATGTGCACTTAACTATTTTCCCCACAATCAAACCCACTTAGCTTGCTACCCCATTTGCAAAACCTTAGCAAGTATTGTGCCTTATGAACTATAGCTTGCTACCCCATTTGCAAAACCTTAGCAAGTATTGTGCCTTATGAACTTCTATTTAGAGCTCTCTTCACTCTTATTATTTAAGCATAGAGGGGTTGTGCAACATATTAGATATCATTTTCGGGATTAACTACGTAGATTAAGTAATTAATCTATGACCCATATCCATGAGTATTAGTCGCAACTAACCAATAATTCTCATTGCACTCATTGCATCACAGGGGTGAAGAAGTGGGATTGAAACCAACAAAATGAATCGTAAAGCATCAATCATCACTTCCAGGGCTTGCACTCGGTAACTAGGACTTCCCAGGTGGTCACCCATCCCAAGACGCCTTTGGATCAAGCACGCTTAGCTGCGGAATTTTCCCCACAATCAAGCCCACTTAGGTTGCTACATCATTTGCAAAACCTTAGCAGTACTGTGCCTTATGAACTATCCATTCAAAGCCCTCTTCACTCTTATTATTTAAGCATAGAGGGGCTTCCGCAGTGCAACATATTAGATATCATTTTCGGGATTAACTGCGTAGATTAAGTCATTAATCTATGACCCATATCCATGAGTATTAGTCACAACTAACCAATAATTCTCATGATTTGAATAGTCCACTTAGCACTCATTGCATCGGGTGATGCTCACGGGGGTGAAGAAGTGGGATTGAAACCAACGAAATGAATTGTATAGCATTAATCATCACTTCCAGGGCTTGCACCCGGTAACTAGGACTTCCCAGGGGATCACCCATCCCAAGACGCCTTTGGATCAAGCACGCTTAACTGTGGAGTTTCTCCCACAATCAAGCCCACTTAGCTTGCTACCCCATTTGCAAAACCTTAGCAAGTATTGTGCCTTATGAACTATCCATTCAGATCTCCCTTCACTCTTATTATTTAAGCATGGAGGGGCTTCCGCAGTGCAACATATTAGATATCATTTTCAGGATTAACTACGTAGATTAAGTAATTAATCTATGACCCATATCCATGAGTATTAGTCCACTTAGCACTCATTGCATTGGCTGATGCTCACAGGGGTGAAGAAGTGGGATTGAAACCAACAAAATGAATCGTATAACATCAATCATCACTTCCAGGGCTTGCACCCAGTAACCAAGACTTCCTAGGTGGTCACCCATCCCAAGACGCCTCCTGATCAAGCGCGCTTAACTGTGGATTTTTCCCCACAATCAAGCCCACTTAGCTTGCTACCCCATTTGCAAAACCTTAGCAAGTATTGTGCCTTATGAACTATCCATTCAGAGCCCCCTTCACCCTTATTATTTAAGCATAGAGAGGCTTCTGCAGTGCAACATATTAGATATCATTTTCGGGATTAACTGTGTAGATTAAGTCATTAATCTATGACCCATATCCATGAGTATTAGTCACAACTAACCAATAATTCTCATGATTTGAATAGTCCACTTAACACTCATTGCATCAGGTGATGCTCATAGGGGTGAAGAAGTGGGATTGAAACCAACAAAATAAATCATATAGCATCAATTATCACTTCCGGGGCTTGCACCCAGTAACCGGGAATTCTCAAGTGGTCACCCATCCCAAGATGCCTCGAGATCAAGCGCGCTTAACTGTAGAGTTTTCCCCACAATCAAGCCCACTTAGCTTGCTACCCCATTTGCAAAACCTTAGCAAGTATTGTGCCTTATGAATAATCCATTCAGATCTCCCTCACTCTTATTATTTTAGCATAGGGGGGCTTCTGCAGTGCAACATATTAGATATCATTTTTGGGATTAACTGCATAGATTAAGTCATTAATCTATGACCCATATCCATGAGTATTAGTTGCAACTCACCAATAATTCTCATGATTTGAATAGTCCACTCAGCACTCATTGCATCGGGTGATGCTCACAAGGGTGAAGAAGTGGGATTGAAACCAACGAAATGAATTGTATAGTATCAATCATCACTTCTGGGGCTTGCACCCAGTAACCAGGACTTCCCAGGTGGTCACCCATCCCAAGACGCATATGGATCAATTGCGCTTAATTGTGGAGTTTTCCCCAAGTGGTCACCCATCCCAAGACACCTCTGGATCAAGTACACTTAACTGTGGAGTTTTCCCTAGGTGGTCACCCATCCCAAGACGCCTTTGGAGAATTATTGGTTAGTTGCAACTAATACTCATGGATATGGGTCATAGATTAACGACTTAATCTACGCAGTTAATTCCGAAAATGATATCTAAATAAAACATGTTAAATTAAATTAAATAATTAGACA
The DNA here is from genome assembly GCA_000966675.3 of Picea glauca. Lineage (NCBI taxonomy): Eukaryota > Viridiplantae > Streptophyta > Pinopsida > Pinales > Pinaceae > Picea > Picea glauca. Next base: position 5,096 of record JZKD02S0474960.1, read on the forward strand.
AAACATGTAGAATATATAGTGGGTTAGCTCAATTGATCTAGAGCCAGACTTGAGATCTTTCCTACTTGGAGCAAATAATAAATATTCTACTAGAGCACCAAATAAATGTAGAGATGTAGGAAGGAATAAATGCATAGCAATGACATGGAATGAACCTATAGCAGTGGTAGGGAATAACTTGCTCGTGGTTTATAGTATGTAGAAATGGAAAACCATAAATGGTTTATGGTTTTATTATGCCTATTTATTTAGTGCTAGGGATGGAGAAAAATAGAGTGTGTAAGTTTTATCTTTCTTGAGACCATAGATACTTTGTATTGTAACCATTTAGTTGTTGAATAATACATTGAGTGTGTTTTAGAGTGTGTAGTTTTTCTCTCGGAAGGTTTTTCCCCAGAAAATTGTGTTGTTAATGGCTTTTTGTTTCATTTGTTTGCAACTTTTATGTTTATTTAATTTCTACACATTTTTCTCTCATGGATTAGTGTAGGAAGCATATTCTGCATCTCTGCTTCCTTTCATTTGGTATCAAAGTCTGATCACCTCATATCCAAGGTGTTAGGGACAAGGTCTTTTGATCTAATCTTTGTTTGAGTGAGAGATTGTGTAGAAGGAAATCTTGTTGTAGGGAAACAACGAGCACATCTATATTAGAAATGGAGAAGTTTAATAACACTAACTTTGAGCTGTGAAAACTCAACATGAAGGATCCTCTTGTAGATTGAGATCTATGGGTTGTAGTATCTGAAACCAAACCCACTAATATGAAAGATGAAGAGTGGGTGGTGTTGGAGAGAAAGGAAAGAAGCCTATTAGGCTCTATTTGATTGATTAAGTATTACTAAGTGTTTCTGAAGAAAAAAATGTAGTAACTCTCTGGAAGAAGTCAGGGTATTTGTCTCGAGATAAATCCTTGGTTAATAAACTTTTTATGTGGAACATTTTGTTTTCCTTGAGAATAGGTGAAGGTGATTATGTAGTCAAGCATCTAAATGCATTTAATACTATTGTGGCCCAGTTGATCTCAATTGGAGTGAAGATGGATGAGGAGGATCATTGTATGACCCTTTTGTGTTCTTTGCCAGATTCATGGGAAAACTTGGTAATGGCCATTGGAAGCACTATAAAGACATCGGTGCTTGATGATATCATGGATGCTTTACTCTTAGAGGAGATGAGGTAGAAATATTTTAAATCCACCAATGAGGCCTTAGCTGGTAATGGGAGATTGAAAGAGAAAAAAAACAAAAGAGAAAAGGGTAGATCTAAATACCATCGGAGACATAAGTATCCTAGAAAGTCCAAGGAAAAATGTTGGAACTATGGCAAGGTTGGGAATTTCAGAAGGGACTGGAAGGAAGAGAAGAAGAAGAATACAACGGAAAAAAAATGTTTTGATGATGAGTATGGAAAATATTCCCAATAGGATGGTAGAGATACCTTTGTTACAACTTTGGAAACCTATGCAAGCCATAACACATGGTTGATAAACCCTAGATCTTTCTTCCAAATGACTTCTCATCAACTCTCATTTTTAGTGTATGAGAAATACGATGGTGGGATGATATATCTTGGTGATGACTTTCCTCTTAGCATAGTTGGTCGTGGTAGAGTCTTGATCAAATTCCCTGATGGAAGAGTAATGGGGATCAATGGAGTTTTGCACATTATGTTTCTAGTACAAAACCTAATCAGTAAGCACACTTAATGATGTGGGTGTGAAGGTTGTTTTCTCTGAAAAAAGGGTGTAAGATGGTTTGAGGAGCTATGGTACTCACTAAGGGTGTTCGTGTGGGAACTTTTCCATCTTGATGCATGCACTATTGAGTGTGATAGTTATTCGATTTCAATAGTGGAGAGATCTATAGGTTCGACACCTTCACAATTAAAACCTCCTAAACTTCAGAAAGCAAGTTACCTACAAAGAAGGAAATGTTATGGAACCAAATATTGGGTCATATAGGTGAGAAGATTTTATGTTCCTTGAAAAAAAAAATTCTTGTTAATGGATTCAATGATTGTGCTCTTGAATTTGATTTTTTCAAGTGTTGCATATATGGAAAATAGAACCGTGTTTAATTTTATTCTAGTTCTCACAAATCTTTTGTGTTGTTGGACCTAATTCATTCGGATGTATCAAGTCGAGTTAAAGTTCCTTCAATTTCTAAGGATTTGTATTGTGTGTCATTCATTGATGATTATTTTAGAAGGACATGGGTATATTTTCTTAGAACTAAATCTGAGGTTTTAATTCAGTTTAAGGAGCTTAAATCTTTCCTAGAAAATTAGACTAGTAGGAAAAATTAAGGCATTGAGGATTATAAATAGCAATGAGTTTTGTTTTGTAGATTTTGATATTTTTTGTAAAGAGGATGGCATTGAAAGACATAAGACAACTCCATATACCCCTCAGTGGAATGTAGTTGTAGAATGGATAAATAGAATGCTGATGGATAGAGCTAGGAGTATGCTTAGTGGAGTAAACTTAGAGAAGAAGTTATGGGAATAAGTGGTTTCTACTACATGTTACTTGATTGACAAGTCTCTCATGTCATCTCTTGTGGATAATACCCCTATGGAGGTCTAGAGTCTCGACAGGTAATAAGACCTCATGTCAGCATCTTTGTGTTTTTTTTTGTGAGGCATATGCTCATGTGCCTAAGGAGAAGCAATCAAAGAAATCGAAGTTGGATAACAAGGTTTTGAAATGTATCTTCATTAGATATGGAATTGGTGTGAAAGGGTACAATCTTTTGGATCTAGTGGTTCAAAATGTTTTCTATAGAAGGAATGTTATTTTCAAAGAAGTTAAGTCTTCTCCCAGAGTGGTGTAGCTTGAAGATAAGGAGAAGAATTCAGTGGTTTAACTACCACCCAAGACCGAGAAAGTTGAACAAAAAAATGGACAAGAAATTCATGATGGACCTTATGAGGAGGAGGGTTCAAAGAGTTCAAAAGATGAAGAAGAAAATCCACCTCAAACTTTAAAGAGGTCCACTCGACAAAGAAGAAAACCAGATAGGTATAATTATAGTCCGTATGATTTCATATGCATATTGTCTTTATTTGCTGACATCGATGAGCCTAGAACCGTGAAAGAGTAAATGGACATGGAAGATACAGAATCCTAGAGATTGGCCATGGATGAGGAAATGGATGCACTTATAAATAATGATACATGGAACTTAGTCCCATTTCCTGATGGATGGAAACCCATTGGATGTAAATGGGTGTTCAAAAAGAAGAATAGTTTAGATGGAAATGTTGAAATGCACAAGGAAAGGTTGGTTACAAAAATGGATATTCCAAAGTTGAGGGAATAGAATTTGGTGAGATATTTTCCCCAGTTGCTAAGTTAACATATATTAGGTTCCTATTGCCTATAGAAACTACCTTTGATTTAGAGATAGAATAGATGGATGCGAAAACAACATTCCTACATGGTGACTTGAAGGAGGAGATCTATATGACACAACCAAGCACTATGTTGAAAAAGGTAAAGAGTCATTGGTTTGCAAGTTAGAAAAATCTTTATATGGTCTCAAATAGTTTCACAGAATGTGGTTCCAAAATTTTGATTCTTTTATGTTGGGTTTGGGATTTCTAAGCTCCAAATCAAATCATTGGGTTTGGCCATACACCTTACAATGTTGTCGTGGAGAAAATAATAAATTCTATAGTGGAGCAAGGAAAAAGTGCAGAGTAGTTGGATGGAATAACTTTTTGGTGGTTTCAAGGAAAACCATAAATGGTTCATGGTTTTATTATGCATGTTTATTTAGTGCTAGTGTTAGAGAAAAATAGAGTGTGTAAGTTTTATCTTACTGTTATGCTGCCAAAATTTATCCAGAACTATGCTACTACTGAAAACACTTGTTGAAAGAATATATAATCTTTAACATGCACTAGGACCTCTCTCGGTCAGATTCCTTAACAACAAACTTCTCTGACCTTGCAGTAGGGGACTGCATCCCCCCATATGGGTTGTCAGGGATGAAATATTCATCGAAAATGGTGCCATATGAGAATGTGTCCGATCAAAGGATGGAATAGATTTTGGTTCACGATAGCAGCATCATTGCTTGGCATCATGTGAACGATGTCCAAGTCAAGGGATTGAATGTGACATTTAATTGTTTGTAATGGTGGTACGTTCTCCTCCATCTTCTCACATACTATCTTAACCATGATCTCAACCACCAACAATTCAAATGATAACAGCGAAATGGTTATCCTGGAGAGAGAGAAACTTTGTGAGTGCAGAAGAATAGGTTGTCCTGGTCGTATTATGGTGATAAGTGTTCACAAAAGGTAAAAGGAGAGGCTCGACTCTCCTATTGAATTTACTGGTCTTCATAAATTCACAAATCCATTTAATATTTAGTAGCTTTGTTAGCACTCTAGGTCACTACTATCAATGGGGTTTCAATTATGCCACCCACATGAGGATATCTTTGTGGCTACCATTGAGGGAGAAAAAACCAGACTGACCCCTCTAGCTCACGAAATTCAAGTCCTGAACTTCCAAAAACGAGGGTGCAGTAGGATGCTGAGGTCACAGCAGAGGAATTCAGTGTGCTTACTCCCCCACATATCCGTGAGGAAATGGAAAATGTATAAGGTGAAATCCATCTGGAGAGGAGCTTATTCCACGATTGGGAAATTGATGCAGAAATTGACATTTGGGTCCCTGACATAGATATGTATTGGCACATCAAAATTTTTATGGGAAAGAATCTATAGGAATGAGAGGAGGTGAGGGAAGACATCCTCTAGCAACTGGACAAGGTACAACCACAACTTAAGGAAATCCAATCCAAGCTTGTCGAACTTTGATTTATAGAACTTTCTGAAATGCATAGAACTTTGATTCATGCCAAACTCAGGCTACCCCTGAAAATCTGGCCAGATTCAAACCCATGTTTTTTTGCCTGAAAAGAGGAAATAAAGATTGCTCCAAACTGATTTGATCAGATCAACCCTTGCGTTTTGTATCATTTGAAACAAAAGTAGCAATTTTAGGTCTAATATTAACTATATTCTATATTATGTGATGTGGCCTTTGCTTGTCCATCAAATTCATGAAGTTCAAATAATTTCATTGTCTTTAAGTTCATGTTGAAGTGAATCAAATTGCAATTTATCTCTTTAACTATAAATTACATTTAAATAAATCTCAATATAACTTAATTATAAATAACATTTAAATAATACATAAAAACATATCAAATTAAATACATAATTAAATAAAACATGTTAAATTAAATTAAATTAAATAATTAGACAAAACATGTAGAATATATATAGTGGGTTAGCTCAATTGATCTATAGAGCCAGACTTGAGATCTTTCTTGCTTGGAGCAAATAATAAATATTCTACTAGAGCACCAAATAAATGTAGAGATGTAGGAAGGAATAAATGCATAGCAAGGACACAGAATGAACCCATAGCAGTGGTAGGGAATAACTTGCTTGTGGTTTCTAGTATGTAGAAATGGAAAACCATAAATGGTTTATGGTTTTATTATGCCTATATATTTAGTGCTAGGGATGGATAAAAATAGAGTGTGTAAGTTTTATCTTTCTTGAGAGCATAGATACATTGTATTGTAACCATTTAGTTGTTGAATAATACATTGAGTGTGTTTTAGAGTGTGCAATTTTTCTCTCGGAAGGGTTTCCCCAGGAAATTGTGTTGTTAATGGTTTGTTGTTTCATTTTTTTGCAAATTCTATGTTTATTTAATTTCTACACATTCTTCTCTCATGGATTAGTGTAGGAAGCATATTCTGCATCTCTGCATCCTTTCATTTGGTATCAAAGTCTTATCACCTCATATCCGAGGTGTTATGGACAAGGTTTTTTGATCTAATCTTTGTTTGAGTGAGAGATTGCATAGAAGGAAATCTTATTGTAGGGAAACAACGAGCACATCTAGATTAGAAATGGAGAATTTTAATAGCACTAACTTTGACCTGTGAAAACTCAACATGAAAGATCATCTTGTAGATTGAGATCTATGGGTTGTAGTATTTGGAACCAAACCCACTAGTATGAAATATGAAGAGTGGGTGGTGTTGGAGAGAAAGGAAAGAAGCCTTATTAGGCTCTATTTGATTGATTCAATATTACTGAGTGTTTTTGAAGAAAAAAATGTAGTATCTCTCTGGAAGAAGTCGGGGTATTTGTATCGAGCTAAATCCTTGGTTAATAAACTTTTTATGTGGAACATTTTGTTTTCCTTGAGAATGGGTGAAGGTGATTACGTAGTCAAGCATCTGAATGCATTTAATAATATTGTGACCCTTGATCTCAGTTGGAGTGAAGATGGATGAGGAGGATCATTGTATGACCCTTTTGTGTTCTTTGCCAGATTCATGGGAAAACTTGGTAATGGCCATTGGAAGCACTATAAAGAAATTGGTGCTTGATTAGGTCATGGATGCTTTACTCTTAGAGGAGGTGATGTAGCAATTTTTTAAATCCACCAATGAGGCCTTGGATGGTAATGGGAGATTGAAAGAGAAAAAAAAAAAAAGAGAAAAGGGTAGATCTAAATCCCATCGAAGACATAAGTCTCCTAGAAAGTCCAAGGAAAAATGTTGGAACTATGGCAAGGTTGGGAATTTCAGAAGGGGCTGAAGGAAGAGAAGAAGAATAATACAAAGGAAAATAATTATTTTGATGATGAGTATGAAAACTATTCTCAATAGGATGGTAGAGATATCTTTGTTACAACTTTGGCAACCTGTGCAATCCACAACACATGGTTGATAAACCCTAGAGCTTCCTTCCAAATGAGTTCTCATCAACTCTCATTTTCAGCGTATGAGAAATACAATGGTGGGATGGTATAGCTTGGTGATGACTCTCCTCTTATCATAGTTGGTCGTGGTAGAGTCTTGATCAAATTCCCTGATGGAAGAGTAATGGGGATCAATGGAGTTTTGCACATTATGTTTCTAGTACAAAACCTATTATCAATGATCACACTTAATGATGTGGGTGTGAAGGTTGTTTTCTCTGAAAAAAGGGTGTAATATGGTTTGAGGAGATATGGTACTCACTAAGGGTGTTTGTGTGGGAAATTTTTCATCTTGATGCATGCACTATTGAGTGTAATAGTTCTTCAATTTCGATAGTGGAGAGATCTATAGGATCCACACCTTCACAATTAAAACCTCCTAAACTTCAGAAAGCAAGTTACCTACAAAGAAGGCAATGCTATGGCACCAAATATTGGGTCATATAGGTGAGAATTTCTTATGTGCCTTGAAAAACAAATTTCTTGTTAATGGATTCAATGATTTTGCTCTTGAATTTGATTTTTTCAAGTGTTGCATATATGGAAAATAGAATTGTGTTTAATTTTATTCTAGTTCTCACAAATCTTATGGGTTGTTGGACCTAATTCATTTTGATGTATCAGGTCCAGTTAAAGTTCCTTCAATTTCTAAGGATTTTTATTGGGTGTCATTCATTGATGATTATTATAGAAGGATGTGGGTATATTTTCTTAGAACTAAATCTGAGGTTTTAATTCAGTTTAAGGACCTTAAAGCTTTCCTAGAAAATTAGACTAGTAGGAAAAATTAAGGCATTGAGGATTAATAATAGAAGTGAGTTTTGTTTTGTAGATTTTGATATTTTTTGTAAAGAGGATGGCATTGAAAGACATAATACAACTCCATATATCCCTCAGTGGAATGTAGTTGTAGGATGGATAAATAGAATGTTGATGGATACATCTAGGAGTATTCTTAGTGGAGTCAACTTAGAGAAGAAGTTATGGGAATAAGTGGTTTCTACTACATGTTACTTGATTGACAAGTCTCCCATGTCATATCTTGTGGATAAGACCCCTATGGAGGTCTAGAGTCTCGACAGGTAATAAGACCTCATGTCAGCATCTTTGTGTTTTTTTTTGTGAGGCATATGATCATGTTCCTAAGGAGAAGAAATCAAAGAAATCGAAGTTGGATAACAAGGTTTTGAAATGTATCTTCAAGATATGGAATTGGTGTGAAAGGGTACAATCTTTTGGATCTAGTGGCTGAAAATGTTTTCTATAGAAGGAATGTTATTTTCAAAGAAGTTAAGTCTTCTCCCACAGTGGTGTAGCCTGAAGATAAGGAGAAGAAGTCAATGGTTTAACTACCACCCAAGACCGAGAAAGTTGAAAAAAAAAATGGACAATAATTTCATGATGGACCTTATGAAGAGGAGGGTTCAAAGAGTTCAAAAGATGAGGAAGAAAATCCACCTCAAACTTTAAAGAGTTCCACTCAACAAAGAAGGAAACGAGATAGGTATAATTATAGTCCGTCTGATTTCATATGCATATTGTCTGTATTTGCTAACATCGATGAGCCTAGAACCGTGAAAGAGGAAATTGAGATGGAAGATAAGGAGTCCTAGAGATTGGCCATGGATGAGGAAATGACTGCACTTAGAAATAATGATACATGGAACTTAGTCCCATTTCCTGATGGATGGAAACCCATTGGATCTAAATGGGTGCTCAAAAATAAGAATAGTTTAGATGGAAATGTTGAAATGCACAAGGAAAGGTTGCTTACAAAAAAGGATATTCCAAAGTTGAGGGAATATAATTTGGTGAGATCTTTTCCCCAGTTGCTAAGTTAACATCTATTAGGTTCCTATTTCCTATAGAAACAACCTTTGATTTAGAGATAGAATAGATGGATGTGAAAACAACATTCCTACATGGTGACTTGAAGGAGGAGATCTATATGACACAGCCAAGCACTATGTTGAAAAAGGTAAAGAGTCATTGGTTTGCAAGTTAGAAAAGTCTTTATATGGTCTCAAATAGTCTCACAGAATGTGGTGCCAAAATTTTGATTCTTTTATGTTGGGTTTGGGATTTCTAAGATCCAAATCAAATCATTGGGTTTGGCCATACACCTTACAATGTTGTAGTGGAGAAAATAATAAATGCTATAGTGGAGCAAGGAAAAAATGCAAAGTAGTTGGATGGAATAACGTTTGGTGGTTTCCAGGAAAACCATAAATGGTTCATGGTTTTATTATGCATGTTTATTTAGTGATAGGGCTGGAGAAACATAGAGTGTGTAAGTTTTATCTTACTGTTATGTTGCCAAAATTTCTCCAGAACTATGCTACTACTGAAAACTCTTGTTGAAAGAATAGATAATCTATATCATAACTATTTAGTTCCTAAAAATACATTGAGTGTGCTTTAGAGTGTGGGGTTTTTCTCCCGAAAGGGTTTTCCCCAAGAAATTGTGTTGTTAATGATTTATTGTTTCATTTGTTTGTGTTGGAAATGTAATCCGTTAAGATTATGAACTTCATGGAATGTGAATATTCAAGTTTGTGTAACGATTGTAGGGAGTCCAAGAGACCTTGGAATACGAATCCAATGGTCATTATCATGTATATATGCATGTATCATATGATTAATAAAATGCACTTCACCCCTTATCTAAAACTTGAGTCCAGTAGTGGTATTAGAGCGACCTTCGTTATTAGGCCTGATTTGAGATATGGTCGAGAAACATCTCTCCTCATTTATTCTATTGAATGTCTTCATTTATGCCTGCTAGTACGTATATATCTGCCTCAATCTACCATATAATCTTGCATCTCTGCATAGGCGTTAGGGAAAAGAAATAAACGTTCCTCTCCCTAAATATAGTGTTTTCTGACCTAACTTGTCCATTATTCTTTTTTGATAGTTGTTGATAGTCGTTCGCATATGCTATTGAGGATTACTCACGTCATTTACTTGTTGGATGCAGAGCACACCTAAATTTAAAGTGCAACAATGATCGAGGATCTTGAGTGGCAAGCTATTAAGGCCTTCAAGGAATATAATTTCGAGCAAGATGTCAATGTTTTCACACAGGTATAATGCCTTGATCCTTCCAATGTTGGGTTTTAAGTTGACATGGCATGGGTGACGATTTAACTATCTTCTTGGTTTTTCCTATCATTTTTGAGATTTTTGAGAGAGGGGAGACATCAAGAGGGTGAATAGAATGCATATCTCTTGCATCATCTTGAGGAAGTAGGATATTTATGGTGTTTGGAATGACTATTTTTGAAATATTTTGTTATCATTCTTCTCATATCAACATTGGTTGTAGGTTGTAGTTATCTTCCCATATCAATGTTGGCTGGTATTTGCAGCCCATGCTATATTGATCATACTCCTCGAAGGAAAATACGACAGCCCCTTCAGAGCACCTTCCTTCGCATCAAGATGTTGGTCTAGGGTTTCGAGCTAAAATATTAGGGTTGCACTAGTGGGAATATTCCATGTGCAGAAAAGTGTAAAAAAAAATACAAAATGGTCTCGATATGAATATCACACTGGAGTAGGTAGAAACGTGATATGTTTGTTATGAAAATAGTGCAGCCGATGAGATATCATTTCCATTCATTCATTCATGTACGTTCTATAAGGATGAATCATTCCTGTAATGTTTAAGTATTTATATATGGATGAATTATTCCTGTAATGTTTCAACATAAGTGTTGGGAGTGTCTATGAATTTTCTGTTGATGCCTTCGAAGACAAAAACAATAGCACTAAAACCAAGCCTATTTGTGTGTGGATACATAAATTCATGCCTCCTTCGTTTATAAAATCGAGGCATCAATCCTTCTATCAACCTTGAAAATAGCTCGAAGTGAAGTAGAATCGCTCTACCAGATTGGAACAATGTCTTGGTAGGTGTACTGGTGTCAATCCACTCACATCCTAACTCCTTGCAACATTTGAAACAAAAAATTGCATTAAAAGATTGATACCCATCTTGGGTTGCTGAAAGTTTTTTTTTCCACTAGAGGTCTTTCTCGCTTCTGGTAATATTCTAGTAGGCATACCAACTAGTAAATTAGGGTTTGTGAAGATTGAAATATGATTTATTCTGGTGAGAGGACAAGTTGTATGTGAAAATAATCAACCAACAAGAGAAGTCATTTTAAACGGGTGCATTTTCGGTAGCAATCGACACCCTTCATTTGCTAAGTCTGCACAATTGAGTTTGCATGTGATCGTAAAGTCTGGGTGGATTTGCAAGAAACCTGTGACTCTAAATGGCTCAAGTTGACGAATTATTAGAGTTAATGAACACTCTAATCCTCTCTCTTGTCGAAAATACAATCACCATCGACAAAACCGCTCTTTAGTCTATTGTGACCTATTTGCAAGTTTCACAAGCCAAAGCAACACTGCTGCAAACTCAAACTCATCTTCTTTACGATGAACTTGAGCGAAAGAATTTGCGACAACATTCTGAAATAGTCCCTGTTCAGAACCCTCTTTTCTAAGATGAAAAATATGATGATGCCTATTCAAAGTAATAACCAGTGCAACAACAACTCAATGAGCCATATCCAAATTCAAGAACAAATGATGTTCAACCTCCTCTTTCCAAATGGATCATCAGACCTTGGGAAGAAATCAGAAATAACAACCACATAAACGGTATTAGATATGAAAAGGATGTCAGCTTTCCTAATCTGGATTACACCAAACCAATCTAGTTTCAGAGTGTTGGACTCCTACAAGAAGGTTGTGTTATAGAAAGATTCGCCTCACCATTGCTATCTTGCATAGAGGGCCTTTTCCCATTTCCCTATGCAAAATTATCAACCCTTTTTGATAAATCCAGAGCCAAAAATATATATTTTTCCACATATACACTCCCTAACCGCTTTGCAAGATGCGTATACACTTGTTGCTCCACTACAACTCGTGTATATCAGGATTTGTGCTAGAAAATACAAAATGAGGTCGGGTTTCCATGTCACGACAGAAGATCTCTGATATTTGGCCTTCCATATACTGGAAACGTTCTAACTCGGCCCTTCAGTTGCATTCTGGAGGCTATAAGAGAACAATTTCGAATGGAAAAAGAAGGAGAAAACATTCAACTTTGAGAGAAAAGTTACTTTGGAGAAATTACTTCATATTGAGTCTGCATCCCTTTGACCCTCAAGTCTGAACATAGTGTCTAGCCCCCAAGCTCTTTCTTTATTGTCGAGAGGACCTCATTACCTCTTTGCTATGAGCTTGCCTTTGGTGGAGGATTGAAGTGGTGGAGACCCAGTTGGAAGGAACTTGGTTTCTTGGCTTCGAACCG
>JZKD02S0474971.1:0-17232 GCA_000966675.3 Picea glauca
AAAATAATTTCAACCTAAATAACATTTGAAAAGAAAACCAATATTTTTTAGTCATTATTGAAAATATCTCAATCATATTCTTTCAATAGTATTTAACCTTAATTTCAGATATGAACTTAAATACTACGCCAATTACAATTATTTAAACTTTTAGGAAAAAAATATTAAAATAAAACTTTACTTACTACTTTATATTTATTAAACTCACATTAATAAAAAAATAAATAAATAAATAAAAACTCGCACGATAATTTTGTGGCTATGCAGTTTGAGCGAGACGAGTATCACGTGAATGCAACGACTCAAAACTAATTTATACGATTTTACCCCATCTTTTGTACCCACGGAATTTTAAATATGAGAATTTTGTACCCACAGATTTGGCGTGAACAATACACATTATTAAAAAACGACAGAATGAAAGCCAGGTTCTCTTAAAGCACTCGCCATTTCACAAATAAGTGTTGAGTGAACATGTTAAGATAATTCGTTGGTTTTAAATATTTATTTAATTTAGAAAAGAATGTATTGGTACAAAGATATATCAATAGGGAGTAAGTTCTATTTGGCAAGTAGGAGAAGGGCATATTGGTTATAAGAAGTCGTGAAAAAGGTTGGTTGACTTTCACAAATTTTCAAAATAGATTTAAAATTAAAAAAATAAATATAAAAATATAAAATTAATAAGCATTTAAATAAATAAATATATTAAGTAAAATTTTGGGTTATGAATTTCAAATTTCTGACTTAGATCTACCATGATGATGATTGTTGTATCAAAAAATAATAGAAAAACCTAAGTAAGTTTTTTCATCTAAGGATGTCGTGGGGTGCTTCCAGCGAAGAACATTGGCTTTTTCTCTATTGCTATGTAGTCATGGGCATGCTTATAGTCTAATATGCAGGACAAGTGTGTACGTTATGTATTTTTTCTTGGAGGGAGTCATATTTATGGTCCAACAATTAGAGGATAATTGATTTTTCAGTTTCTATGGTGGACCTCGTTTTCAAGTTCTTCCAGTTGTTGCATAATGGTCGGCTTGAGCTTAGACTCAACCCCTTTTGCGAGGAGCTTGGTATTCACAAGTTGTCTACAAGGGTATGGAAGAGTTGAAGATTTTCCCCTTCTACTCTAGGCCATTAGAGGTATTTCCCTACATGTTCTCCTCGGTGGTGCATCTTCCATCCCCTCTCTTTGGTCACTAGGCATAGACTAGGAATTCAAGGGAGTGACGTCCATATTTCTCCTACTAAAATCTCTCAACCATATTGTTTAGGATAAAAAGAAATTATTACAAGATCATAGAGTTTTATATTAATGACATAGTTTAAAGGCTCTATAAATTAGTCATTTTCCACTTGCTCAAAATATTAGGAAGGGAAAGTGGTATTTTTGGCCTAAATTTTGGCAAGAACCATAATACCATTTTGAATTGATGAAATTATAGTTATCAAGTTAATAATGCAAGATTAGGTTGGAATAAGAATAATGGAGTGTTAAATCCATTTCTACATTAACTAAAAATAATTTAGTGAGCACAATATTGTAATTTTGGCAAAATTTTCTTAAATAAATTATGATGATAGTAAATGAAAAACATAAAAAATATGAAATGTTTAGCCTTCTTAAGCATAAAATTTTAAGAAAAAATTAACCACAAAATTTTTCATATTTTTTTTTATCTAAATACTATTTAAAAGCTATATATATATATATATATAATATTAATTTTTTAATTAGCCTGGATGGGGTGACATGCAGCACATCAATGCCACGTCACACAGAGCTAGGCCAGGCCATAAATAAGGTAGGTCAGCTCCCATCCCCTCGTCATTAAGTATGGGAGTCAGCCTTAACCACCAGCCTCACACCATGGGACTGCTCCCTCGCATGAACAGACCGACGACAAAGACAGTAAATGTTGGGGGGGCGATAATGGAACTCGTCCCATCACTCCTCCCTGTTATCATCCAAACACGCCTCAGCTCTCCCCATTTCGCCTTTGGCTCGCATCAGGCTAGTAATTTCGTGCTCTAGTGTGGCCATTGGAACACCCCCTGCAATTTAGCCATTCGAATTGTCATCTCGATGCTAAGGAAGAGGGGAAAGCCACATCGCATCCCTGCCTGGTACACCTTGGCTGCAAGACAAAAGAGACAACAGAGACTGGAGAGAGCATTCTCCATGGCCCGAACTCAGAAAGTTCAGACAACTCGCAGGGAAAGGATGGTCTGGTCACCTCCAATGGCGTATGTGGAGGAGGTCATCCCAGAGGAACCCATACAGATTCCTCCAGAGCCTCTTAATTTCACAGTGCCAGAAAATTGGGAGCCTACAAGCAGCTTCCACGAGGAAGACACTAAGGCAGTCATTGTGACGCACCAAGAAACCAACACCATGGAGGCACAATTGGAGGATTTCCACCTCTGATACATCGATGAGGAGTTTCCGAAGGAGCTCCTCCATATGGCCTTTCAGGATGTTGCATTGTCAACTGGCTACAATTCTTCCAGAGCCACTGAGCACGATAAGGACCCTGGGAAGCAGGCAAGAGAACAAGGACATAGCGTGGTAGCGGAGCAATAGGATGGAGCAACAACAAGCAAGGCTGCAGAGGCTGAGGCGGGTGGCACGTCGAAGGAGGGTGGCGAGGTCCTTGCGCCACCTCCCATCTCAATTGCACAGGAACAACGACGTGTCCCACCGCCCTTCTTCCACCCGGAACAATTAGACTTGGTGTTTGACCTGAGAAGCCAAATGGCAGACCAGGTCTACCATGGCACACTCATGAGCCAACACATAGACATGATGTACAAGTCTTTCTCCAACGCGACAGCAGGGCAAAGATGTTCAACTTGTGCACGACCTTATGCTCTGCCAGCTCGGAATGGATCGCACGATGAAGATCTCGACATGGCCACCTCTAAGACCAACGGGTAATTGTTTCTGGTTATGGTTATGGTTAGATGTTCAGGCTTTGGTTAGGGGTTCAGTCAGCTCAGACTCTTTACTGTTTAAATCTAGTTTCATTTTCTGTCTTCATGGTTAATGCACAAACTATAGACCGCCACCTATCCTGGTTTCCTACAAGCAGGGCAGATGACAAACCACCTCTTTTAGACATGGATATCCAACGCTGCCAACTATTCTGGTTTCCGCTAATTTGACGAAACAACTAGCAGCCTAAAGACACATGTTTCTTTTTGCTTATGATATAATAACATCTACCTTCTTTTTTACTTAAAAAAAATATATTAATTTTTTAACTTATAAATGTATTATTTTAAATTTAATTTATTATAATCAAATGTATTTATCAACTTCAAACGATAGAGTTTGGGGTCATTTCCAGGGAAAGTAGATTGCAGTTGTGAACAAATCACAATAATGATGGGTTCCAACTTGTCCATGAGTGTCATTTGAAAGTTTTGAGAAAAATAATTGTGACGTAAATGTTCAAAGATTATGACGTAAAGTGAAGTAGAAAGAAGACAAAGCAATATATGTAAAGTGAGATTCCTATCGTCTGCAAAAAGAAAAGTAATAATTATAAATTTAACCGTACCAAAGATTTGGTTTGTTGGGATCGTGATTCCTGGTCATTCATATCCTATGAAGACAACTGGTCCCCTCAATAATTCTGGGCACGTTAAAAGTCCCAACCTCGTCAAAACTGGCTGTGCCCAAGATTCCAATTCTGACGTTGCCGATACGGAAGCCAATAAGCTAAAGGAAAATCCTGGCTTGAGACGAACAGCAACTGACAGAAATGAACCTCTCGAAACTGTTGGCAGAGGGAGGGATGAATGAATGAAACCAGTCGAGCTGCAGGAACTGCAGAGTACAGAGTGTAGGCTGGAATGAACAGTATGCTGTGTTAATTAAATTAATGAGAAAGTAAATAGGGCCTTGTCGTGTATACAGAATTTCCCTTTATTAACTCCATATATGGAGCAGGTTTTGAAGAGCTCCTCTCTTCGCAGACAAGCAGTGTGAGTACATGCTGTGTCACTGAGGCATTCCCATCGTGGATCTGATGCCGGCCGCGGGTGTTGCGGGAGAGCGTCTGTAGTGTGTGAAGAGACTCATGAAGAAGAAAAAAAAGAGCTTGAAGCAGCTGGCCGGTGTTTGACGATCACTAGCGTCTCGATAATTTAGCGGCTGTTTCTCTAGATCTGGAAGCGGAATTGAATCTGCCGAGATTTTCAGCGAAGAAATGATGCATTATCCGGTGAAGCACCCTCGCCTTCGTCCCGGCGCCGCTCCAATGAGACGAACCAGCAGCACGGCTGTGCTCGATTCGGCTCTTAACGTCGACCACAATGAGAAATACAAGCAGCCGCCAGAAGACGGTGGAGCTTTTCGTGAAGCGGCGGCGGCGGCGGCGGTGGCGAGCCATTTTCCTGGGGTTGCCCACTTTCTCGAAGCGTGCTTTCTGTGCAAACGCCGTCTCGGGCCCGGCACGGATATTTACATGTACAGGTAACCCTTTCTCTGCCTCGTTACATCTAAACAACCGACCACTCTGTTTAGATCGGCTAGTGAGGCTATTAAATATTTCGTGTTTCCTTCATTTTTTTTTTCCAGGGGCGACACTGCGTTCTGCAGCGCAGAATGCCGCCATGAGCTGATTGTGATAGACGAACGTGAGGAAAAACGCTCCGCAGAGGCGAAGAAGATGAAGGAATCATCAGCTTCCGCTAACCATTGCCAGAGTTCCTCTACAAATCAGCATGTCCAAGCCGGGACAGTCGCAGCAGCCTGACAAGAGTCATGGGAGAGGGGGACGGGTCGATGTACAATCCTGCATTTAGCAGTTTCAATCCCTATGTTAACTTGGTGTAGAATATGGGCTTTGCTTTGTTAATCTGATTTTTGTTTCCAATCTGGTTGGGAAATGGAGTTTCTGGCCCGAAAATGGATTTTCATATTAGGATCGATCCAATATTATTACATATTCATGTTGTGTCAACCTTCTGTATATCATATATTTTAGTGAATACCATAATGGTATGTAGAAATGGGGATATCATGCATTTCCCAACAGTAACTTGCATGACATATATTTTAGTGAGTAAGGTAATGGTATGTAAAAATGGGGATATCATGCATTTCCCAACTTGCTTATTGGTCATGTTTTTTTTTCATAAGCTTATTGCTAGAAACATCCCTCCCCAGTTTATATATATATATTCCCTTCGCAATTAATATTAAGCATCTAATTACATAATTGCAGATACATACATATCCAATTTATATATATATATATATATATATATATATATATATATATATAACTACAAAATTTCAGCAACAACATAAATATAAATATATAATCCCTTCTGTAGATGAAGCAGACAATCGACTCCTGATGGAAGAAGTAAGGAAAAAATAACTATTCCAATTCTTCTTGGCTGTTATGAGATTTTGGGACCGGATTTGCTAAAGATAATAGAGGATACTAGGATTTGAGGCCCAATACCACAAAGCCTAAACTCTACCTTCTTAGCACTTATCCCAAAGAGAGATAATCCGGAGACATTGGATGACTTCCAACCAATGTCATTATGTAATTGTGCCTATAAAATTGTTTCAAAAGTAATTGCAAGAAGGGTAAAAAAAATACTCTCCGAGAGAATCTCAGAAGAACACTTTGGTTTTTTTTTGGAAGGAAGACAAATTCATGAAGCCATAGGAATTGGACAAGAAGGACCACGGAGCATGAAGAGAAGGAAATTAAAAGGAGTAGTGTTAAAGATTGATCTCTCCAAAGCATATGACAGAGGAAGTTGGTTGTATATTCGATTATTACTTACCCACTTGGGGTTTGTTGTCCCCTTCATAAATTGGGCCATGAACTGTCTCACTACAACTTCATTTGTTGTGCTTATCAATGGCTCAACCTCTTTCCTTTTTATTTCAGAAAGAGGTCTAAGATAGGGGTGTCCTTTATCACCCCTACTTTTTCTCTTAGTAGCTGAAGGACTCAACAGAGCTATTTCGGAAGAAAAAAGTGTGGACTCTTTTCCTGAAATAAAAATCTCACAAGCTCTGCACCTCACACACCTTCTCTTTGTGGACAATGTTTTAATCTTCAGTGGATGATCCAGAAGGGAGGCAGAGGCCTTAAGGAACATCCTTACTCTTTTCTCCAAAGAAACATGAATACAAATCAATGAAGGGAAATCGACTCTCACTACAAATTTACTCTCTGAAGAAGAAGGGCAAGCCCTTAGGCTTCACTTCCCCTTTGAGGAAAAGAAGCTAGACGATGGACTAAAGTATTCGGGTTTTTACTAAAACCAAATGATTACAGAAAAGAGGATTGGAAGTGGCTTTTGAAGAAAATGGACAAAAGACTAAACATCTGGAGTCATAGGTGGCTTTCACGCGCATGTAGATTGGTTCTGGTAAAGTCAGTTTTGGAAGCCATTCCTGTTTATTGGATGTCCCTCTCTTGGATCCCAAAAGGATTTCTGGAATCAACAAGAAAACTCACCTCAAAATTTCCGTGGAGCGGTAAAAAAGAAGCGCATGTAATCCCTTGGGTCCATTGGGGAAAAAATGTTGTTTCAAAGGCACTTGGAGGATGTGGCCTGGAAAATATTTTCCTCTTCTCTAAAGCACTTGCGGCCAAGGGAGGCTGGCGTATTCTAAACACTACCAGTCTATGGACAAAGGTAGTAGTGCAAAAATACATTGAACCAGTGCCTTGGGAGATTTGGCTCTGAAGTCAACAAAAATATTTAAAAGGTTCCTCGGTGATCTGGAAAGCAATTTTAAACGCCTTCCCGATCATAGAAAATAGATTATCTTGGAAAATAGGTAACGGCCAACGATTCAGACTTGGAAAAGATCCTTGGCCAGGCAGTGAAGGACAACATGTACTCTAAGATCAACTTATTCAACACTTGCACACTTTGGGATTTGTTCATTTAAACAATCTGGATGATACAAGACTCGCTACTCTTTGGTCACAAGGATGGAAGGAAGCTAACAGGTTGGGATTAAGCAAAGATGAAACAATTGAACTGAAAATATACATAAAATTTTTAAAAATTTCTCAAATAAGGATCAGGGATTGTGAGGATGAATTGATCTGGGACTTAGTTCCCTTAGGGACATATACTTTAAAGTTGAGCTATTTAAAATTAAAATCAGATCTGGGCCAACGAGAGATTGTTTGGTGGTGGGGAAAACTTTGAAATATTAAAAGTCCAGCCAAAACAAGATTGTTTATGTGGAATGTCCTATACAATAAAGTTCTGACATGGGATATTCTATAGAAGAGAAACTTCTCTGGTCCATGATGGTGCACCCTCTGCAAATCTGAAGGAGAGAATACAATACACCTCTTTCTAAAGTGTAGTTATATCATCAAAGTGTGGACTGAAGTATCCATACTTTTAGACCTTCACTTCAGCTGGCCGAGTCAAGATTTGGAACACGCTTGGAAATCTTGGTGGAATTCTAGAGTTTACAAAAGTCTTAGAGCGCTACCGCTATTGATCATTTGGGGCGTATGGCTTGCACGAAACTCTATTATCGTCAAAGGAGTTCCCTTGGCACTAGATATCACAACAACAAAGAGTATAACTATTGTTTCCTCCTTTACCCCTCATAATTTGAGAGTCACTTTTAGACAGCCTCAGGAAGTCGAGATCGACAAGTCTTCTCCTTGGGGATTTTTCGATGGGGCTTCACAACTTAGTCGCTGTGGAGGAGGAGGACTTCTCTTTCTTTCAGATTCTCGCTACTACTCTTTGACTTTTGGCTTTGGGACGGGAACAAACAACTTTACTGAACTAATGAGCCTCAAACTACTCATTGTCTTTTCCATTGAAAAGGGTTGTCACTCCTTAAATGTTTTTGGGGACTCATTAAATGTCATAAATTGGATAAAAGGAACACAAAGATGCACACACACAAGACTTGCTTCTTTAGTGGAAGACATCTTTCAATTACAGACAACTTTTGACTCACTTATTTGTCAACATGTCTACAGGGAAAACAATAAAGAATCGGACCATAGGTTGATAGAGGGGCTTCATTTGGCTATGGGCCAGTGGAAAGTAACTGAATATCAAAATGATCAAACCCACAAATATATGCACCATTCTTTTTTGGAATGACCTCATACAGATTCAAAAGATATTTTTTTGTATACAATTTGCAATGAATACATATGCACAAAACAACCCAATTTAGGGACTTGACTGAGCTTCATACAACATCTCTTGATTACAAAACTCTCAGAAGGAACATAAGACTTTTTTGAACACACTATTGCAGAAATATACTCGAACTACATTGATAGCAATCACCTATAGACTCCAATGTAATAGAAATACACCAAAAGGTGTATATGCAAAATGTATTTTTGTTCTCAAATGATGAAATAAAATTACACTTTTTTTCTTGGGAAAAATATATAAAATCCCTTCTTGGGTCACTATATATATGAACTAATGGATAATCCCTTCTTGGGTCAATATACCTGAAAATCCTGAAAGGTAAGGAGATGAGGGGATGAATTGTGGAAAGTGACAACTATGGTCAGGAATGGCACGATGACTTGTCAAGAGGACCTCCCAGTATCAAACCTTTCCCTAAAGTTGACCCATTTAATAGGGTCCAATGCCAACCATCAAAGTGAAACAAGGAAAAGAGCATAATGTCCAATAAAAAGTTACATAATCAAAAGCAGTTATAGATGCAACAAACTCAAATGCCTCAAATATTCAAATGACACTCACCATGATACTTGGCTTGTACCTCATGGAGTAAGACCCAATGTATTCCTAAAGCCAACTGATGTGGTGGATACTGTCGTGATGAACCTGGAACTATGGTGGCGAGGTGGGTCTTTGTTTGTGCAAGTGGACACTGCTAGTCAAGTTGTCTCTCGGTACTCCATGTATGCAACCTAAGGGCCTCGAGACATCATCTCCTTAGTTATCCCTAGGAGTTGGGGATAACTTCTAAATCCTACTTGGGGACATGTACTCATCGTAGAGTGCATGAGAACCACAACATCTCCCGGTGGACCCATGTCTACAGTGAAACATAAAACTATAAAATCTAGGGTGATTCTATCACCATTCTTCCATATATATCAAAACCAAAAATGACAGATAACCTAGAAAATAATTTTTAGCATTTTTTTCAAAAATTTCTAAACTAAACATGTAATATGATGAAAGCAATATGAAAGTAGAGAAAAATGAAATATGAAATGTATCTAAGCTACCATGAGCAATCAAGATGAAAATTCAAGTAAGGCAAGATGACCTACCTACTTACCTGGGGATTGGTCCCTGAAGAATTCAAGTGCCCTGAATGTAGGGCTGGAGAAGAGACCCATCCACTGGTAATGACATCTTTCTCCCATCCAAAGTTGTCATGTAATACTTCTCTTTTTTGGAATTATCTTGATGATGTAAGGACCAAGCTAAGTGTTGTCATCCTTCTGGTCATATTTAGGATTTCCCTTCCCCTTGTCCCACATGAATGAAATACTTCCTTCATTGTAGTTTATGTAAGGTATATTCTCTATGTAAGGATAGGAAGGAGGTCCTGTGTTGACTACACTTCTAATGGATTTCTCACGTTATTTTCTTTCTTCAATATCTGGATGGACCTTGGTTCTTTTGCTTGGAACTTCACAAGATTTTATTTGTAATCATCTATCCTTGGGAGTAGTGTATCTATTCAGTTCTCTTGCACAAAAGGTAAGTTTCATGGATCATACTCAATGGTGTCTGGAACCTCATCAAACTCACACTAACTTGTGTAATTAGGACTGTTGGGGTACATCACATGCTTGTTAGCTTGCTCTCGACTATACAATATCTCAAAAGTGTCATTCCCCATGGGAATGTGTGCATGGGAAAGATCCATGCTAAGAAAACCTCCAAGAGCAATAGACCAACTTTTTGATAAGAGCATTCCCAAGCATCTGGGACATCAATCACTACTATGTTCATAAGGAGGCTGATATGCGGAAAATCAATCAGGAAGACTTCAACATTCTCACACAGTCCATAAAACTTGACCCTCTTAGAATCAATTCCACACACATTTTCATATGGTTGGGTCGTCTTTAAGCCAAGTTGTTCCATTACCTTCAAAGACATGACATTTGTTGAGTCCCCAAAATCCAACATACAATTGTTTAGGCGGAGGCCATTCATGCCCAAGGAAAGATAGAAAGAATGGCTATTGTCCCTTTTTTGATCAAGATACATGGTGTTCAAAATGATTAGAGGGTCCTCCTTATTAGTTGATACCTGTAATAACTTCAATACTTACCTCCTCACAGAAGGAATTTTGCACATCTCTGTTACAGTGACCGTCATATTCAACTTCTTAAACATGGCTGCAACGTTCATGTTCAAATGAATCTCGTCTTCTATTGGAGTTGGATTGGGAAGAAAATAATGTACCGGAGGTGAAAGTGGTGGGACCACCTTCTCTGTATATGGGGGATGAGCAGTTGCTTCTAGCTGAGGCAGAGTGGAAGGTTTTGTTAGAGTAACTAAAGCTTTATTTCTTCTAGTGTATGTAAAAAATTCCCTCTTCCTCAATTCCTTTATGTAATCATCTGTCAACTAATTTAACACCCAGAGTATTCCTTCTCTTTCCCCCTTTATTTTGGCGTCGTCGATCTGTTCCTATGTGAGATCTTCCTCTTGGAAGTTACAGATCATATTCATGAATTTCATATTATCATGAGAGTCTTCATCTTTTCGAGGACATTCATCCTCTCTGTGAGGTTCTTGACATGGATAACACCACGATGTTTTCTCTGTGATGACCATTCCAACTGGGTTCAATGTATCAAGAGCCTTTGCCTCTTGTTGAGGCCTTGGTTTCCAACCTGTGGCATCTCTTTGTTGTCTATAAAATTTATGTTTGGAGGCAAAATTATTCCTTTCCATAGTGGTTAATCGACCCATGATTTTATTATGAGCTTGGACAAAATGAGTACTCATCTAATCTATCTTCTGAGTCAAGAGAGTAATTGGATCTGGAGTACTACTACTGGAAACCTTAGTCTTTGTCCTGCCTTGGCACAAGGATACTGAAAATGATCAACCTTCAATTCAAGGAGGTTCTCTTCAATTTTTGCATTGTACTCTTTGGATTATGCCAAGGTGGTGGGATTCTTTTCCTTCAAAATTAAACAAAATTTCCCATCGAATGCATTCATGTAAAGGAGACGAACAATGATAATTGTAGGAAATAGATCTGTCGAGATTTGACTGTACAATATATCAAACCTGTTTTCAAATTCATTTAATGTTTCCTTCTCCTTCTTCCTTATCTGATTAAATTGTGCTACAACAATTCCATTGTCTTTCTTCATTGTACATCTGTTCTTGAATAACTTGGAAAAGTATTCATAAGATGCTATGTGGCTTTCAGGTAAGCCTCTGACCAACTCTGAGCATTTTCGGTCAATGATGAGGCTAATAGCTTCATTTCTACATCCTCATGTTCCAATTTTGCATTTTCCATGTCTCGACCCATGGTATAGAGACTATTGTCAGCAACGATCACATTGTTTATGGGAAATTTTGGCAACCATTTATGAGACTCTTTTGGCATAGTAATGGGATATTCGGGAATGGTGGTCATGTTCAAGGGATTGTAGAGATATTTTTCCCAAGGGTGAGCCATTGGAGCAAGGGGAAGGATACCTTGGAAAAGGGTTTTGACAACGAAATACTTGAGAGGAGGCCTTCTTCGGTAAACCTTAGAAGGCTTGAATATTCCCGTGGGAAAAGTCTTATGGGATGGTGGAGTTTCCAGATGAGCTTCAAGAAGATCTCATCAAGGGTGGAAGGGGAAATTCCTTCAAGTGGAGTCACTAGGAAAGCTAGGGGTAAATTCTTTGGGATAGAAGCTTTCCAACGTGTCATTAGGACACGAAAGAGGATTTAAAATCCTCCCCATCAATGACGTCAAAATGTTATCACACAAACTGTAGGTTGCGAAAATCCTGACCCAATCCACTGGATGGAGATAACGGTTGGGAGAGTTTACCCACTGTCATCTTAGATAAACCCTCCCCTCACTTTAGTGAAGGAAGAATCCGACACAAGGGGGGAATCTTGGGTGAACCTAGGGGGATTTGGACGAAAAGTGAAAATATGGAAGTGATGCCCCTATAGGTCAAGATGCTAACTAGAGAGTGGTCTGAAAATGAGCTTCAGAGGTGGTTTATGGTTTCCAAGTGTTTGAATACTTGCGAAATATGGTTGTACCTTCCCAAGACACAAGAAAAGACAAGATACAAGCTAAAAAATTCAATGGACAAGCAAGTTAAGCTTGTTGTCCCTATTTTCAGAAGTCAACAAGAATATATATCGGAAAATAAATGATAGTTAAAATTTGTTAATAAGATGTTAAAATTCTATTAAATAATGAAAGAGATAAGTTGGCAAGTACTAGAATAACTCAAGTATGAAAGCATGAGACTTTAGAAATAAAACAAGGCTATTGTAAATAATTATTGCAGAGATATATTATCAACCTTATGGCTGTAGAAAACTATTTCTATAGTATAAAATTTCAACCCACAAAATGTACAAGTAAACCACCCAAAAAGTGCACTGAGATTAACAGAGTATTATGGCATCTTGCTAGCAAATTTTGACAGTTGAAATGTGAATTATGAATAAAAAAGAGAATGATTTGTTGCATCCCTAATGGTTGTAGCTTTAGTTTATTTATAGCTCGAAAAAGACTAAGTAGACTAAGACTCCCTAAAGGCTTTGGCAACCTCAAAGCATTAACAATAGATTCCAACTTGAACAATATTAATATCTCACTAAATCACATTTACCAATTCAAACAATTTATTTCTCCAATGCAAACTTAGATTAGTGCCTTTCAAAAATGGGTGAATGGATTCTTGAAAGCATGAGTTAGATCAACAAAATCCCTAGGGGTGTAAACCCTCTTACTCCCTAGGGTATGCAAATCAAACTAAGGTAAATCAAAGAGGGTGTACTCCCTTGTACGCCTCCTAGCAACCTTGCAATAAAAGACTTGTAAACTGGAAGAATGAGATGAAGCTTAATGAAGAGTGTATACACTCATACTCCTCCAAGGGTTTCAACCAACAATAACCATGAAATAAGAAAGAATAATTAACAATTGTATATTTTCCTTACCAATTCCAAGAGAGATGCAAGAAAAAACCATAGTTCACCAAGCAAATTACCATTCATAAGCAAAAGAAAAAGTCTCCAAGAGGTGCACACCACATTATCTCAAACATTCACCAAGATATAATAACCAAAAATCATTTTCACAAGAGAGAGATACCAAAATTTCCAAGTAGGGCGCAAATTTCAACCACTAGTCTTCTTACAATGGGAGACCTATAATATGAAAATGAAATGAAATGATCTATATTTATACAAATATTAATACAAGTGTTTTTCCACTTAATTTTAAGGTAAACCACAAATTAAGGGGACAACAACCTTTACTTTTCCCCTTTACATTATAAAATTCAAATTTAACCCTAAAATGCACATAAGAAACCCTAAAGAAGCATGACATCACCCCTTTAGGGCAATGTTTTGGCACTTTTGCAAGTCCTTGGAGTGGAAATTGAAATTCGTTGGGCTCTCTAGGGCTTCCCTCTCATGCACTAGGAATTTCTCCTCCAATTCAAACCCTCATCCATCAAAACGTTCCAAGTGTCAAGTCAACCAACACCAACACCCCAACCCTAGACTTAGGGTGATGTCAACCTCCTCAAAAGTGAATTTTTAGCCTTAAGTGCAAATCGTTGGGCTAACAAAGGGTTGGGTTAGGTTTTCCAAGGTGTCTCCTCATTCCTTCAAGGTATTTCATCATTGGTTGGTGTGTGGGCCATGGCATCCAACCTGTGGGATTCAAGCCCCAAGGAAGCCTAATCTAGGCTTGTTCTTCCAAATCTATCCACCAACTAGGTCATGCAAAGACAATGAATACACCCTCCAAGGATATCAATTCAAATGCATCATGATAATTACACCAAATCAATAAAAGAGGCATCCAAACATGTACATCCAAACTACCTCATCAAAATAAACAAGTGCTCAAAGACCCTATGCAATTTGCCAAGTTTAGGTATGGGAGGGTTGACAAAGAGACCTATTGGGTGAATTGTACCTCAATGTTA
Source organism: Picea glauca (assembly GCA_000966675.3). Lineage (NCBI taxonomy): Eukaryota > Viridiplantae > Streptophyta > Pinopsida > Pinales > Pinaceae > Picea > Picea glauca. Next base: position 14,184 of record JZKD02S0474971.1, read on the forward strand.
GGAGTGTTTTCCAAGAGGGACCCTCTATAAGACACGTGGAAGAAGTGACATAGAGGGGGTAAAGACTCTTGGGCATGGGGTTCATGACATACAAGGGACCGTAGTATCACATTTATGGGTGCCTTTGTAGAGGGTGTGTTGGACCTTTGTTTTCAATGCAACCTTTTTCCAAGACCATTTATTGCCTTTTATTTTTTTAAAGATGTTTCCAAGTTGAATCCAAGGTGGGGATTCTAACTAAGCATGAAAAATAGTTCCCACCTTGACTCTACCCTAGTCACATGATTCTTCCCCAAGTTGAAACCATGTGTGGGGATTCTACCTAAGCATGAAATTGTTTTCCCACACATGCTCCACCTTGGTTGACATTTTTCATTAGTTATTTTCTTCTGGGTGCCTTCAGTTTCTTATGAGAGACATTTCATTGTCCTCAGGATCCCTGGGTGAGCATATAGAAGGTTCATGATTGGATTTTATCTTTTTCCATCTACAAGCCTCTGGGCCTTCAGCCCCTTCTTCCCATGAAATGAGGGACAATCCCTTCTTGGGTCAGTATACCCGAAAATCCCAAAAGGTAAGGAGATGAGGGGATGAAGTGTGGAAAGTGAAAAGTATGGTCGAGAATGGCATAATGACTCATCAAGAGGACCTCCCAGTAACAATCCTATCCCTAAGGGTGACCCACTTACTAGGGCGTAATGTCAACCACCAAAGTGAAATAGGACAAAGAGCATAATGTCCAAGGAAACGTTACATAATAAAAAACAATTATAAATGCAACAAACTCAAATGCCTCAAATATTGAAATGACACTCACCATGATACCTGGATTGTACCTCATGGATTAAGATCCAATGTCTTCTGAAAGCCAGCTAATGTCATGGATATTGTTGTGATGAACTTGGAACTATGTTGGCAAGGTTGGTCTTTGTCTGTGAAAGTGGAAATTGTTGGTCAAGCTGTCTCTCGGTACTCCACGTTTGCAACCCGAGGGCCTCGAGAAATCATCTCCTTAGTTATCCCTAGGAGTTTTGGAGAACAAGCTATATGCCTCTCGGTACTCCATGTCTACAAACCGAGGGCATCGAGACATCAACTCCATAGTTATCCCTAGGAACAGGGATAACATCTGGCTCCTACTTGGGGACATGTACTTGTCGTATCTTGCATGAGAACCATGGCATTTCTTTTTGGACCTGTGCCTACACTAAAACATAAAACCGTAAAATATAGGGTGTTTCTATCACCTTTTGTCCATATATATCGAATCTCAAAAACCCTAAAAATAATAACTAATCTAGAAAACAAAATTTTGCATATTCTTTTTAAGTTTCTAAACTAAACATGTAATATGACAAAAACAACATGTAAGTAGAAAAAAATTAAAATGAAAATGAAATGCAACTAAACTATCATGAACAATCAATATGCAAATGAAAGAAAGCAAGATGACCTGCCTACTTACCTAGGGCCCGAGCCCTAATGAAGTCAATTGCCCTAAATATAGGGTCGAAGAAGAGACCCATCCACTAGTAATGTCATCTTTCTCCTGTCCAAGGTTGTCAAATAGTACTTCTCCTTCTCAGACTTATTCTTGATGATGTAAGGGCCAAGCCAATAGATACTATCCTTTTGATCATATTTAGGTTTTCCCTCCTCTTATCCCACATGAATGCAAGACTTCCTTCATTGTGGTTGATGTAAGGTATATCTTCAATGTAAGGATACGAGGGAGGTTCTATGTTGACTTCATATTTAATGTCTTTCTCATGTTCTTTGTTCTCTTTATCTCCTTTCTTCAATATCTGGATGGACCTTGGTTCTTTCCCTTGGAAATTTACAAGTTTCTCCTTGTACTCATTTTCCCTTGCGAGTAGCGTATCTATGCAATCTTTCCACGCAAAAGGTAGATCCTAAGGATCATACTTAATAATATGACGAGGTGCATCAAATTCACACTCACTAGTGTAATCCAGACCATTGGGATCCATCACATGCTTCTCATTACTCTCTCGATTATATAGACTCTCAAAGGTTCCATCCCCCATGGGAATGTGTGTGTGGGTGATTTCCATATCGAGGAAACCCCCAAGAGAAGTGGACCAACTTCTTGATAGAAGCGTCCCCCAAGCATCTGGAACATCAATCACCACTATGTTCATAATGAGGCTGATATGAGGGAATTCAATAGGTAAACTTCAACATCTTCACAAAGCCCGTAAAATTTTACCTTCTTGGAATCAATACCAGAAACATTTCCATAAGGTCGGGTCGGCTTCAAACTGAGTTCTTCCATTACTTTCAAGGACATCAAATTTTCCAAGGCTCCTGAGTCTATCATGCAATTGTTCAAATGGAGACCATTCATCCCGAAAGAGAGATAAAAAGGAGGGTTATTATCATTCTGTCGGTCAATATACATGGTATTCAAGATTATTGGAGGGTCTTCCCCTTCGACTGACACCTTCAGTAACTTCAAGACTCCTCTTCTTACAGATGGAATCTTGCACATTTCCATCACATGGACTCTCATATTCAACTTCCCAAACATAGTCGACATGTCTATATTCAACTGAATTTCCTCTTCTTTTGAATTTGGCTTTGGAACCAATTCATCGACTAGAGGTGGAGGCGGTGGGACCAATTTTTTGTAGATGGAAGAGGAGCTTCCACCTTAAGCTGAAGTGAAGTGGAATTTTTTAGTGGAGGAGATGAAGCCTCGTTTCTTCTTACATAAGTCAAAACTTCCTTTTTTCTCAATTCCTTTCTCTGATCCTTCGTTAACTAATTTAACACTCTGAGTCATCCTTCTCTAGATCCTCTTTTTATGACTTCATCAATATTTTCCTGAGTGATATATTCTTCTCGGAAGTTGAAAATAATTTCCATAACATTTATACCATCAGAGGAGTCTTCATCACAACAGGGACACTATTAAGAACCAAATATCAATATAGCATAGAAAAACCTCAAAATAAGTACTCAACGCCTTGAAAAAGAGAGAAATTCAGATAATAAGCCTCTTCGAGGGGGAAACCTCCTTATGCCC
>JZKD02S0474993.1:4431-17232 GCA_000966675.3 Picea glauca
CCACTTTTTGAAATGGGGTTAAAAACAACCACTAAATACAACCTCTAAAAATATTAGAACTTTGGAGGGTTTGCATCTCTCTTAAAGACTTACATAATGTCTAACATGTGAATTCCACAAGTTTATGTGGAACACCATTGATGATAACTTCTATTATATGGCTTAGGAAGTATTAACCTCCAATTTCCTTTCTAAGTTTCTCAATCAGGGGTTAGTCCATCTCATTCCCAATAATTTAGCAAGAGATTCCATTGGAGGTTGACACCCTATCACTTTGTTAATAGTTTCTTATAAAATCATGGCTAGAGCTTTGGCTCTGAGAATATGACCGATTGCTAGATATGTGGTGTGGCAAGAGCATATTGGTTTTCTACAAGGGCAGTTTATTCTTATAAAGTGTTTTTTTCTTGGGAAGTTATGGAGTGGGCCAGAGAGATTGCTCAACAATGCCTTTTGTTTAAGAATGAATTCAACAAGACGCATGGCCATGTTGATTGGTCCTTCATATATGAGATGTTGAACTATTTAGGCTTTAGATATCATTATGTAGCCATGGTGAACACTCCCTTCACCAATGAATAAGCCCCTATATCTATCAGTTTGTCCCCTCATAATGGCTCTTCAACAATCCATTTGACAAGGGTTTCCTCTAGCTCCATATTATATGTTTTGACATCATATGCCTTAGGTTATTTGTTAGAGGCAACTCATATTGAGAGAAGATTAGGGGTATTTTTTGCCCGGATGGCTCAAAGATGGTTAATAACCACTTTTTTTTGTTTGTTTGTTAATTTGGTCGGACCTGTTGGCACCGAGATTAACCTGTGGCTTGAGAAACCGTGACTCAGGGGCATCTAAGCCGTCAAAATCACCCGGGGATCGCACCCGGCCTGAGCCACACCAACCCTTAACATGGTTGGATTTTTTGTCCCCGCAGGTTTCGAACCGGTGACTTTAACAACACAGAGTGGCTTAACAACACACTCCGTCACCGACTGTCCTACACCTCGGGGACGGTTAATAACCACTTTGCATATTATTGCCTTGTTTGGATACCTTTTGTGTTGCTTCAGGGGTAGTGGTTAACTCACAAAACTATCTTTTATCTTATTGTGTTAGATTCCCCTCCTTAGTAGATCCCTACTACCTGGACTTTTATTTTCCATGGGGTCATCGTCAGGTACTTGGATATCCCCTTTCGGGTGGGTTCATTGCTAGTATCCATGTGGAATTGGTGTCTTCAAAGGATGTAGAGTAAATTACATGTTTGGCATTACAAGGACCTCCCCTTTCCAAGAAATTTGGTGGTGGTTGGACATATTCTTCAATCCTCTCATGTGTATTATGTTTCTTTTTGGTACCCTAATAGATCTCAATTTTAGCATCTTGAACAAATTCCGAGAGTGTATTGGTGGTCTACACATGGTGGTGAGAATGGTCTTCCTTTAGTTCTATGGGATGTCTTCACTATGCCCAATGATGAGGGGGGCCTTAGTCTAATTAATGTTTCTTTCCAAGGCAGTATTTTGATGGTCAAGTGGGTGGTGGGATCTCCTAAGGGATTTTCTCCTTGACATATTCTATTTCATCATTAGATGATTTCACTGTAGCATATTGGTATACTTCAGGGTGTTTTTTTCCTTATGTAATATCATATACACTCCTCATTCTCCCAAGTTATGAGCTCACTTATTTTCATAATCATTTGATTATCTTGGAAAACTATGGCACTTAGACCGTTCCCTTAGAAATGGGAGGGCATTCGAGTTGGTTGGTACCTCACTTCCAAGTCATTTTGGAGTTGGAGGGAGACAAGTGTTTGTATTGTAGAGATGCCACACTTCCATGATCATATATTGAGCCACAATGACATTTTTTTATAGCAATATTTGTGGGATCCAAGCACTCATTCTTGGAAAGAGTGGAAACCTCTTACTTAAAAACATGGTATTATGTTAGGGTTCTAACCTCCCTAACCCCTCAAGTATATAGAATAATATGCTTTGCTATCTAATAAAGGAAGTTATAATTAGTAAATAAAGTCTATGTAACAATTGCAGATTTTTAATGACAAAAATCAACAAACTGAAATTTCTGTCAAACACTAGCAACCTAGAGATAACTGTCTTGCATGAACTTCATAAATGCCTTAAATCGACATTCAAAAATTACCATAAGCAGAAATACACATTGCTAAGAAAAATAAAAGAGGAAATAAACACAGTGGACAACAACCCATAACACTTAGAAATTTAGGCAAAAGCCAAGGAAAACCCCAATGTGGGGAAACTCAACGAGAGAGAGAGATCTTATTATTCAACTTTAGGAAAGTACATTACAGTAGAAAAATCACATTTCCATCCAAGAGAAAACAATTACAACACCCAAACAGTCCCACCAAAATCTGCCTCGATTTCCGTGCCAAGTCTGTATTGCTGTATGAACCTTCCATAAAATGCAGCACCTCAAAAATCATGCCAACAACCTGTTGTATGGACTGTTCTGTATGACCCAGCAGCAACAAAAACACTCCTTGAAAACCGTGCCAAGGCCCACCTCGATTTTCGTGCCCTTTCCTCTTGTTGTACAGATTGTATGGATTCGTATAGTATGACCTCCAACAACAGAAAAAATAAATCAGCCATAAAAAAAAAATCTTCCTTGGGATTCGTGCCCTAACTCCCTTGGAAAATGTGTCCTCTTTCCTCTCTCAAGCTTACTCAGAAAACATCTCATGCTCCTCCTCTCAATGTGTCTTTCACACTACTCAATGCATTCTTTTATGAATCTGAAAATGACATTTTGCCTCCAAAGTGTCTTTTCATCTTCCCTAACCCTAAATCCAAAGGCCAAGATTAGATCTTGCCTTTTTCAAGATCAAGGGTCATGACCCATTCCCTCCAAAATGAATCACTTGAAATACTAAAGTGATTTCACTTTATTACATAAGTGTTTTATGAAAATAAAGTCACTTTAAAATTAGAAGGTACACTTTATTAAAAAGTCACTTTAATAAAAGAACCACTTTACAACTTTATAAAAACCTATTACAAAGTTAAGTGACTGGTAGTGTAAACATGAGGTAACGTCCACATACAAGACAAAACATGAGGAGTACCTCTCGAGCTAAAAATCTAACACTCCCTCTTAGCGAGGGATGTACTCGCTGCCACCTCCATCATCTGGTCCCATCACACCGTTCTCTGTAGGAGCTCCCTCTGAACCTAGAGCCATCCTCTACACTTACACATAACTCGAACTAGAATATCTTCTCCTGGCAACATCCTGGAACCCTGAGCTCACTTCATCTTGAGCAATGGTTCGATCAACCCGGCTAAGCCTCCTGCTAGTGCTCAGAAGAGACTCATTCTCTTCTCTCAGAATGCAAGACTGAATCCTTGGTGCCACCACAGTCTCATAAGCCTCATCATGCCCCTCATCCAACGATGAATCATACACTGAAGGTTGTCCTCTCAACATATACAACCTATCCACTCGATTACCGATCAACTGCAACTCTACTGGGTCCACTCCCTGCTTGTAGATAAAAACATGTTCCCTCTTGAACAATACACAATATCCTACATCCTCCAAGGATGAGACTGAGAGAAAGTTAACCCTCAACCCTAGAATAAAGAGAACTCCATCAAGCTCCGAGAGTCCCCCAAATTCGAGTTGGAATCTAACATTCCCAACTCCATGCACAACTCTTGCCATACCACCTTCATTTACCACCTGTCATCTAGGACCAATCTATGTGAAATCTAGGAATACTCGCCAGATTCCTGTCGTGTGGTTAGAGGCTCCACACAATCCATCTGATATCACCTCCAAATCCTTCGCTGTTGACACTGGAAACTAGGGTAACCAAAGAAAATTCCCTGTCGTACTTTGAAACAATGTCATCCATGGCTGCTATAGCAGCTGTCTCACGCCCCTCTGATTTTGTCTTCTTCTTCCTCTCAGGACAACGAGAGACAAGGTGCTCCAACCGGGAACAAAAATATCATCTGACTTTACTCATGTCCCTTCCGAAACTTCCTTTCTTCTTGATCTTTGCAGTAAGAGAAACATTCTCATCAACTCCATCTGTCTTATGTTCACTGCTCTGAGATCTTTCTCGGATCTCCTCCTAAGTGAAATCATCCCACAGTCTACTCCAATCTGGTAGATGCTCACATCCCACCACACACTTCATGAAGACTTCCCATTCTTTGGTGAATCCATTTAAGGCTATCCTCACCAACTCAGAATCTGTAATGACCTCTCCAACAACAATCGACTCATCTTTTACTTGAGCCACTCGGGTAAGATAAGAAGAGACACTCTCCTCCTTACCCATCTTGGTTCTTGTTCTTTGCCTCAAACAAGTTTTTAAGTGCATCCCACATCTCCTTGGCAGTCTTTTTATCAGCCAAGTGTGGGAGAAGGTGATCCTTCACCCCATCTAGAATAATCCTTTGAGCCTTGGCTTCCTTGACCTCATGCAAGTCCAAAGCAATAGGATCTGTTGCAGGAGTTGCCATGACAGAGTTGACATAGTTATAAATTTTGTTCTCCTTGAGAACAACTGACAATCAGACCTTCCACTGCAAATAGTTGGAAATGCCATCCAACCGATCCTCATATCTAATGCTTGCAGCCATATTCACTGTCACAAATCAAGGAAAACAATCACACCCTTTTGCCCAAAAATCACACTACCCACTGTCACTCAGAGACAAAGCTCTGATACCATGTAGATTTTTATTGACAAAAATCAACAAACTTAAATTTCTGTCAAACACTTAGTAACCTACAGATAACTGTCTTGCATGAACTTCATAAATTACCATAAGCAGAAATACACATTGCTTAGCAAAATAGCAGCGGAAATAAACACAGTGGACAACAACCCATAACACTCAGAAATTTAGGCAAAAGCCATGGAAAAACCCAATTTGGGGAATCCCAACGAGAGAGAGAGAGAGATCTTACTATTCATCTTAAGGAAAGTACATTACAACAACAAAATCACATTTCCAACCAAGAGAAAACACTTACAACACCCAAATAGTCCCACCAAAATCTGGCTCGTTTTTTGTGCCAAGTCTGTACTGCTGTAAGACCCTCCCAGAAAATGCAACACCTCAAAAATCATGCCAACAACCTGTTGTACACACTGTTTTGTATGACCCAGCAGCAACAAAAACACTCCTCGAAAATTGTGCCAAGACCCACCTCGATTTACATTCCCTTTCCTTTTGTTTTACTGACTGTACGGACTGTACAGTACGACCTCCAACAATAGAAAAAATAACTCAGCCACAAAACATAAATTCTTCCTTGGGATTCATGCCCTATATCCCTTGGAAAATGTGCCCTCTTTGCTACCCTCTTTCCTCTCTCAAGCTTACTCAGAAAATCTCTCATGCTCCTCCTCTCAATGTGTCTTGCACACTACCCAATGCAGTCTTTTATAAATCTGAAAATGACATTTTCCCTCCAAAGTGTCTTTTCACATTCCCCAACCCTAAATCCAAAGGCCAAGATTAGATCTTGCATTTTTCAAGATCAAGAGTCATGATCCATTCCCTCCAAAATGAATCACTTGAAATATTAAAGTGATTTCACTTTATTACATAAGTGCTTTATGAAAATAAAGTCACTTTAAAATTAGAAGGTACACTTTATTAAAAAGTCACTTTAATAAAAGAACCACTTTACAACTTTATAAAAACCTATTACAAAGTTAAGTGTCTGGTAGTGTAAACATGAGGTAACATCTACATACAAGACAAAACATGCGGAGTACCTCCCGAGCTAAAAAGCTAACAACAATGTGAACACATCTAATGCAAGAAGATTTACTAGAAGGTTCCACCTCTATAATGTTTGCTAGAAGATAGAAATAGTATAAATAGGGGTAGAAAGCATGGAAAGGTTTATCTTGTACTAGAGCTCTACTCTGTTGGAGGCTTCCCCCTTGAAGAAGCACGTGAACTTTGCTCTCAAGATAATAAAGGTATCATCATTTGGATCTATATTTCCATTGTTCTTTCTGTTTCATTTCTTTTTGTTAACTAATTTTGGTAATAATTTTTCTACTGCTCTACATATTTCCTTTTGGTACCTTACAAGTGGTATCAAAGCTCTCTCCTTTGTAGATATTTAGAAAAAAAAAAATTCCAGGATAGAGACATGTCGACGTTCTTAAAGTAAAGTGATTTGTCGTTTGGTGAGTAAAAATGCAATTAGGGATGAATACATGCTGGAAATACACCCGGTTTCACGTGGTTACTCGAAACACATTGTATCACCTAGTTGGAAACCTGTGTAACCCCTATTGGTACCCCTTCGAGTAGTACCACATTAGACAACACCAATAGACAACCATTCACTCCCATGTACCCTTGAGTATATAGGGAGTCCCGTAGGTCTCCTAAAATCATATGTAGATCAACCAATCAACTGCCTGATTGCTATATTGGCACCGAGAACAACACTCGGGAAGATTACTCTCACATACCTGAGTAATCAGGTAGTATAGATAAGGGTACGATTGATCCTCATTAGTTAGAGAATGAGATATTGGGCCAAATACTACTGTTGGACCCCACCAATGTCTTAGAGAGCTATAGCACAGAGAAATCCCTTGTTCGTCAAAACCCTCAAAACCCTAAACATTGCTGTCAGAAAAAAACCCAGAACATAATCAAAGTGGAAATTTTGCACATCCAGTGTGCACAACCCTGCTTCCTGCATCTAGGTTGCGAAATTCCTACACAATTTTAACTATTAAAAATTTGGGCATTTTGTCATTGTAATATTATTCAGACCAGAGTATAACTCTGTAGGAGAAAAAAAGAAAAAAAAGTATAGTGATCCCACCGACACCCTTATTTGGGACCTATCCCACTGGGTTCCTCTCTTCACATTGATCGCAGTGGTACCCCTCACTCATAAGCCTTTTTTTTCTTTGGACCCACCCACCCTTCCCGACACACTTATTTGTGACCTATCCCATTGGATTCCTCTCTTCACACTAATCACAGTGGTACATGACGTAGCCAAAGCATGAGATTCATTCACAAGATCAAATAAACCATGAAAACACAAGAGAATGGAGAAATAACTCTCTTTTATTCCTTCTCCAACCTAACTATTACAATCAAAGTTCAACCCCTTATAACTACTATCTGGGATTTTCGAAAACAACTAATTTTAGAAAAATAACTGTTTTTTTACAAAAAAACAACTAAATTTAGAAAATTCCCACATGACTCTAAAACTGACCACTAACTAAGAGCTAACTAGGGTGACACTATTTGTCAAATCTCTTTTCTGATTAAACTCATAAACTAAGAGATAACTGATAATTGAAAAATTAAAAATTCCCGTAAAAACACTAAAACCCCAATTTGAGGCCTTATATGAAGGAATTTGGCCTTGAAAAAGTGTCGAATTGATGTCTAATCAGACCAAACAGATAACCGAGTCAAAATTTACGATCCTCCGAAAATCCTCAAAAAATCCCTGCATCAATACCCCTCACTCATAAGAGTTTTTTTTTTGTGGCCCCACCCACCCTCCCCGACACCCTTATTTGGGACCTCACCCGCTGAATACCTCTTTTCGCACTAATCACCATGATACCACTCTTTCATAAGCCCTTTCATATGAACCCAACAACCCTATTTTTTTTCCTGCTTATTTCCCCAACAACCCATGCCTGCAACCAAGACCTTGACAACCGCATCAATGCCTTGGACACGATCATGACCAACCTTGACAATGGAGTCAAAGGAGCTATTTCAAAAATTGCTTCCCTCAATTCTTGGATCAATAAACTAGATGATCGAATCACTAAATTGGATGAACTCTCTAACAAGATGGACTCCTTGTCCACATGGTTGTGTTAATCCAAGGGTCCTATCACCTATGAACAACCTTCACACCAAGAGGGTGTTGACTCCTCCCATTCCATGGCCTTTCATTCTAATACCCTTACTTGTGACCCACGTCTTCCCAAATTTGAGGTGAATAAATTTGATGGCTCGAACCCCACAGGCTGGTTCACTCAAATGGAACATTATTTCTCCTTGCATGGCATCACTGATCAATTGATCAAAAATCATATCAATGTCTATTATTTGGATCTTGAACGATGGCAATGGTGGAAATGACATAAAAATTCACATTGAGGATGAATAAATTGGAAGAATACATCATTACTTTTGAGAAATTGGATTTCCAAATTGAAGTCATGTCTAACACCTTCTTCTATGGATGCTTTATTAATGGCCTTAAGGAGGAAATCTGAGCTCATGTCCTATTGGCTCGTCCCCAGACCTAGCTTGGAGCTACTCACCACACCAATGTTGTATAATAAGTAATCTCTTCTTAAATAAGAAAGCCTTCCTTTATTCTCCATTCCCAACCCACCAATCTAACCCCTCCTTTACCTCCTCTTAAGATCCAAAAACTAACTTGGGTATAAATTGTTTAACACCAACTTAAGGGTCTTTTTTACAATTGTAATGAAAAATATTTTCTGTGGCATAAATGTAAGGAGAAAAAGATTTTTATGTATTTTTTTAGGACATTTTGGAATATGATGGTGATGTTTCCCCTCTCAAAGAACTACCCAGGCCAATGATCATAGCCTTCCTTATGATCCACCAAAAGTTGAACCACTCTTCTCTTTCAATGCTTTCAATGGTATCTTCACTCCCCAAACCCTTAAGTTAATTTTCTTTCTCAAGAATCATAAAGTTATTATCCTTGTCAATAGTGGTAGCACCCATAATTTTACTCATTTTTCAATTTCCCAAGACACCCTTTGTTAAATCCTTGCAGTCAATAACTTCCAAATCATGATTACTAATGATGGTTCTATGAAATGTGGGGGTCGTTGTGAAAATGTGCTCCTACAAATTGGTCATTATCACCTGAAATCTACATGTTTTCTATTGACATGGGTGGTTGGACATTTTTTTGGGTGCTAAATGTTTACGTACACTAGGCCCCATCACCATGGACTTCAAGGAATTATCCATGAGTTTCCAATAGGATGGAAAATAGTACAAGTTCCAAGTCATCATGATAGGTTCCCCCGCGATCATCAATTCACATCGTATGGAGAAATTCTTCAAAAAAGGTCAGTCAAGCATTATTTCCCAATTATATGCCATGCAAGTAGTTGAGACTCCTTCACTCATTGTTCATCCCAACATGCATCTTATCCTTTCCAAACACTACTTTGTTTTTGACAACCCCAAAGGAATCCTAGCTTTCTATTCCCCACATGATCATTCCATTTCACTTGTCCCTAGTAGTCTTCCTCCCAATGTTCTCCCTTATCGTCACCCATTTTCCCCAAAAAATGAAATTGAGAAAATTGTTCAAGAATTGTTAGCTATGGGTGTCATCTGTCCCAATACAAGTCCTTATTCTTCTCCTTGTAGTCATGGTACTCAAGAAAGAAGGTGTCTGGTGCATGTATCCTGATTTTTGAGCCCTCAACAAAATTACCATCAAAGATAAATTTCCTATTCCCATCATTGATGACCTTTTGGATGAACTGAGTGGTGCTGAATTCTTTACCAAAGTTGATATGCGTTCCAACTACAACCAGATATGTATGAAGGAGGCATATATTCCCAAAATTTCCTTTCGTACTCATGGAGCCATGTCATATAATTTCATGATTTGGTCTATATTATCATTGCATACCTTAATGACCTCACCACAAAGTAGAAAAAATGGTCACAACACTTAGAGGATTTGTGTACGATCTTTCTTAGGTGTAACCAATATAACATCCACTTGAACCCCCTCAATTGTGTATTTTGTGATACTGTTGGTTTCCTGCTGGTATTTATAGTTTCTAACCAAGACATCACCATTGATCCACTCATGGTTCATGCCATCACCAAACTACCTCCACCCAAGAATCCCTTAGACTTGTGTAATTCACCCTCCACTTTCGAAATCCTCATGAATCATGTATTCCGCCCTTTCCTCCGTTAGTTTTTACCGATCTTCTTTGATGATATCCTCATTATTAGTAAAAATTGTCAAGCCCATCTTGCCCATGTGGATCAAGTCTTACAATTACTGTATCGACATCAACTCTTTCTCAAACAATCTAAATGTGCCTTTGGATCTTTTGAAGTAGAGTACCTAGGTCGTTGTTTTTGTAAGGATTGTGTCTGTGTTGATCCTAAGGAAATATAAGCTATGAAGGATTGGCCCCGACCTAAAACTTTTAAAAGTTTGTGTGGTTTCCTGGGTTTAATTGGATATTACATAAAATTTGTTCAGAATTATGGAAAAATTGTAGTCCCACTCATTGCTCTCCTTAAAAAGAATGCTTTCAGTTGGAATATGGTCAATGATCAATCCTTCCAATATTTGAAAGAGGCTATGTGTACGATTCTCGTTCTGGCACTGCTCGATTTCACAAAGACCTTTTTTTGGAATATGGCACTTCTAGGAAAGGCATTGGGGAAGTTCTCATGTAGGATGGTAGACTTTTTTCTTTCACTAGAAAAAACATTTCTGAGATACACTTGGGAAAATCTACCTATGAAAAGGAAATGCTATCTATTTTTCATGTTGTGGATCTTTGACATCCTTATTTGCTTGGCCAATTCTTCCAAATTAAAATTGATCATCATAGCCTCAAATATTTTTTGAAACAACAAATTTCATCCCCTGAGATACATAAGAGGTTGACCAAAATGTTCAACTCTCATTATGAGATCATTTAAAAGAAGGGAAAATAGAATGTGGTTGTTGATGCTCTTTCCAAGAAATATGAAGAAGAAGGGTCCCTCTTTTTACTCTCCTTCATTTTACTTGACTGGTTAAAGATCGTTCATCAGGACTGGTTCCAAGATCCCAAAATTTCTAGTTTGATCGAACAATTGCAATAATACCCTCATGCATCTCCGAGATACTCTTGGAAAAATGAGGAGCTTTTCTATAAAGGTTTCCTGTATTCGAGAAAATAGTTCCACTTTAAATCCACTTTGCTCTATGAACTTCAAGATTTTCCAACAACATGGCATTTTGTCTTTTACAAAACATATGAATGGATCAAACATTCATTTTCCCAGGAAGGCATGAAGCATGAAATTTGCACTTTTTTGGCTGAGCGTGATACTTGCCAATGCAACAAGGCAGAAACAATCAAAACTCCAGGCACACTAAAACCTATCCCTATTCCACCTGCTAGATGGACAAACATCTCTATGGAATTCATTGTTGGCTTACCAAAATTGAGCATTAAATCAGTAATCATGGTTGTGATCGATCACCTTTCCAAATATGCTCATTTTTGTGCCCTCCAACACCCATTTAAATCCTCCACAGTGGCTCAATTTTTTATGGATAATATCTTCAAATTCCATGGAATGCCCCACTTTATAGTCTCCAACCATGATCCAAATTTCACAAACAACTTATGGCAATATTTGTTTAGGCTCTAGGGCACCCAATTGTATTTCAACACTACCTATCATCCCCAACCTGATCGTCAAAACAAAGTTGTCAACAAGCGTTTGGAATCATATTTGCAGTGCCTCTCCTTCAAATGAGAATCTCAATGGGATCAGTGGTTACAAATATTTGAATGGTGGTACAATACATCTTGCCATGGTGCTACTCACATGACTCCATTTGAGGCAATCTATGGTCAAAATTCACCCTGAGTATTATCTTATTTTCCTCGTGTTTGCAAGGTCCAAAAGGTCAACATAACCCTTACTGTCCAATCTAATGTTCTATGTGTTAATATTATGGTAGCTGCGGGAGGTATTTACCTCTACATGTGAACCTGACGAGAATAGAAGACTCCGGGAAGCAAGAGAAACCCTAATGAATTGGCTAATAACCCTAGAAGCCTTGTCGTCTCAAGAATATAATTTATATTAGGATATTAGCCTCCAAGAGAAGAAGCCAGCCAGAATTAATAATAATATACTGAACAGACACCTACCCAGAAGAAGAAGTCGGCCCCAGTTAACTGGCAGGATTATTATAAATACATGGCGCCAGTTTCTCATTTGTCATATCTCAGGACTGCAGTTTTCCCAGTTGGTGCGCACTGCAGGTGTAGCTGGTGTGCAGGTTTGGAGGAGGGTTGCAGGTGTAGGTGCAGTAGCAGCAAGTCTCAGTATTTGGCTTGGATATCTCTTGGCTAGGGTTTGGACTACTGATCAACTTTTTGTGATGCGCTATCCTTGGAGAGAGATGAGCTGCTCTTTGTTTGGCTATCTAGCCTAGGGTTTGCTTCCGGAGGAATTCTCAGGTCAAGGTTAAGGTTCTCGGAGGGAGGCTTCGGCCTATGGTTGGGAGACGAAGGTATCGTCGTGGTAAAACGAGCACACCATCTTATATATTCTAACAGGTTATGGGCCCACACCCCTTCAGTCAGCCTAAAATGCTGGAAGGAAACATAGCCGCTAGATATTGAGCTCGTTGAGGAACTGCTGCTAGGTTTACTAGCAGGAGCAGCTTCCAAAATCACTGCAGCTAGGGTTACTAGCTGTAGCAGTTGTAGAAACCCTAAACCTCTTGTTGAGACACCTTAAGTGACGAGATTGACCTAATCTCTGGATAGATCAATGCGCCATAACCCAACGCATCTTCTGGTACACTCTGAAGGCCAAGTCGTGAAGTTTGGATTTCTGGTCAAAACCAGGGTTTGACCAAGTCAAGCAAGCCATGACAAACTCTATGAAGTCTGAGAACAAGCTAGAAGGAGCCTCCAAATTCAGAGCATGGAAGACAAGGATTGACCTCATCCTTGCTAAG
>JZKD02S0475037.1:17621-32424 GCA_000966675.3 Picea glauca
GGAGTGAAGAAAGAGATGCAAAACTCCAAATAGAGCTAGAGGCAATGTTTGATAAAAAAAATAGACTCTTCAAAGATATCATTCAAACTCAAATAGAGGATGGGTTCAAGAGTGAATTACAGACAATGAAGGGCAAGATCAAGAAATGGAAAAACATAAACAAGCAACCCAAGAAGAAGAGGCCGAAGAAAATCACAACTTGAGAGATAGGATTAAAGAGCTAGAAGAAAAAGTAACCAACAATTTGACCATTAGTAATCTGGAAAAAAAATTGGATGTCAAACCCATAAAAGAGGAAATGAATAAGCTAATCGAACTGGACCATGAGCATAATAGAAGATCCTTGACCCTCATAATTTTTGGTATAAAAGAACAACAAGAAGATGATACACTAGTAATAGTAAAAGAATAATTAAATAATAAATCACAAATTGATACAACTTACCTCATAGAAGCAAAGAGGCTAGGAAAAATAATTGATCACAAAGATAGGTTGATCTATGTCAAATTAAGTTGTAATCACCATAAACATAACATACTCAGTAAATCTATGAGCTTAAAAGGGTCAGAAAAATTTATAATTGAAGACCTCATTCCCGAATACCAAGTTGAATTAAGGAAGGAAGTTAAAAAAGTAAAAGAAGTTAGAGAAGGAAAATGGGCAATAATTAGAAATAAAAAATCTATTGTTAGGGATAGAGATGAGAAGGATAATAATAAATAGGAATTTGGGACATTTGGGATCATTTTTGGAACTATGCAACTTTCCATGACACAAAGGTCCTATGATAAGATGTATCACGAGTGATATTGACATTATTTGTCGAGTTGAAACTTGAGAGCATGAAGACTCTAAGGTCCCTAACATAGAAGGATTTGTCTTGTGGTCGGCATGGAATAAAAAGTCCCACCGTAGAGGGATAGGAGGCATAGCTTGTTATATTAGAAAGAGCATTCCTCCTAACATTCAAATTCATAAGATCGACCCCCTCAATCAGTACATTTGGATAGAAATTTCAGACACCAATGCTAAGAAGATGTATATATCAATTTTCTATTTTGCACCCATTAATTCTACTTTTTATAATAAAAACAATATAGATAGCAATTTTCCCTATAATAATTTAGAACAAGATATTTATAGTTTGAAAAATGAAGGTAATATCCTCCTGCTAGGAGACTTTAATGCTAGGACTGCAACTAAACAAGCTACTCTTTTAAACACCGATTGCAACCATAATCCTTTATGGCTAGATGAGGACCTTGTTTTATCTAATAGCTACAAAAGAAGCTCTGAAGACCTAATTGAGAATTTGTTTGATAATGAGTTGATTAAGCTCTGCAGCTCTCAAGACCTAATAATTTGCAATGGAGTAATGAAGTGGGAAAACTCCAACCACATGACTTGTATTCATGGGCTAGGTAGTAGTGTTTTAGATTATGTGATATCTGATATCCTCGTTTCCAACCAAATAACATCTTTTGACATTTTAAATGACCATGAACCTGACTCTGATCATAAACCTTTAACCCTAACTCTAACCTTTTCCATGCATAGGAGCGCCATTGAAGAGAATTATGATCATCAGAGGCAATTGTGCTTTGACAAAAGTAAATTTGAACTTTTCTTAAATGACTTAAATAGTAAATTACATCTCCTAACTTATAAGGACAACATTGAAGAACCCTATCATAATTTTACAACTACCATTCCCACTTCTATTAACAATTTCTCTTTCGAGGTGTCCTTTAAAATGAATAATAGAACAACCAACCCTTGGTATGATAAAGAATGTAAAATTGTTAAGAAATCCATTAGGGATGTTTCTAATGAGTCTTTAAAACTCGATAAGATCAATACATAAAAATCCCTAATTAAAGGGGGAAAATGTACTATATCAATAAAAGGCAAGAGGATATTTCACAACAATCTAAGCTGGATCGTAACAAGTTTTGGAGCCAAATTATAAACCACAATACTAAAGAAAATAATATGATTCCCTTAAGGGATTGGAGTTCCTACCTTAAAATTATTTACGAGTTCCCTAATGCCATGGAAACCATTCTTATTGTCCCTGTAGAGTATGAAGTTTTTTTTTTAAATGACATAGAGTTCAGGGTTAAGCAACTTGCAAATGGGAAAGCTAAGGACATTGAAGGATACCAAGTTGAAATTTTTAAAATCGGAGGGCCTATCTTTATCCCTCACATACACAAGGTCTTCAATTTAGAAGTCAAGAAGGGATTCCCTAAACACTTGACACAAAACCTCATTGTTCCTATTTTTAAAAATGGGCATAGAAACATTCCCTCTAATTACAGGGCCATTATGATTAACCCTATTTTATCCAAGCTTTATGTAATTATTTTGGAAAAGAAGATTAACCTTTGGCTAGAAAGTCACAGTAAACGAGTTAAAGGTCAAGACGGGTTTATGAGGTATCATTAAACTGTGGACCATCTTGTTACCTTTAGGATCATTGTAGAGGAGTTCTGCAATAATAAAACCAATATTTTTTGTTGTTTTGTTGACTTTAGAAAAACTTTTGACATGGTTCCTAGAAAAAACCTTTGCAATAGGTTGGAAGAGATAAAAGTGCCTCTCAAGTTGAGGGTTGATACAATAAGGATGTATGAGAATGTTATTGCTAAGTTTAAAAACACTGAGGGTTGGTTGAAAGAGATTAACTACAATATTGGAGTCAAACAAGGTTGTCCCTTGTCCCCTACCCTTTTTGGCATATACATTGACAGGTTAGAAGATTGCTTGGAAAATACATGTTGTGTCGGCCCTACTCTCACTGGTATAGTTATCAATATTCTTCTCTTTGTCGATAATATCATTCTTATGGAAAGGAGTCTCCATGATCTTGAAAACCAACTAAGAGTCCTCAAGGAGTTTTGCTCCAATATGGGTATGACTGTTAATACTCATAAGACTAAGGTCATGATTATTAAATCAAATAAGATCACTTATGATACCTTCATATATGACAAAAACAACTTGGAGGAAGTGACTTCAAAAAAATATCTTGGAATTGATATTCACCACAAGCTCAACTGAAATTATAACATTGAGAAAATGATTATTGGGGGATGGAAAGCTTATTATGGGCTTGAAAACAATTGTAAATCAACCGATCTTTGGATTTGGGATAAGAAGAAACTTCCTCTGAGACTCTCGTTACACTTGTTATTCTTTATGGATGTGAAGTTTGGGGCTGTAGTATCTCTCGTGGATCTTGGAGAAAGATACAAAAAACTGAAAATAATTTAATAACCTATAATCTCAAAATTAAAGGAAACACGCCCTATCCCATCCTCCTCTTAGAAGCAAGCCTCTACCCCAATGAGATCATGGCTATGACTAGGTACCTAGTGTATAAGAACAAGTTAAACAACATGGAAGGGAAGACAAGAGGCTTCCTAAAAATGTTTCAAAATCAAGTCCTAACCACCATCTACTCAAGCGAGGATGGCATAAAGATACCCGGTCTTGGCTAAACTATTGGGGAATCATGGAAGACACCATTTTGCAGAATAAATATACTATTAAAAATATCATCAAATCAAAATTTAAGGAGAAAATGTGGTGTGATAAAGAGATAAAAAAAATAAAAAAAATTAGGGTATTATAAGGATGTAATCAATCCTAATCTAGATGATCAAAATTATCTATCTTGTTTTGACAAGTATAAAGAAAAAAATAAGCATTTCTAAGATAAGAACAAATTCTCACGAGCTCCATATTGAAATTGGGTGTTGGTCAATTCCTAAAACCCCCTAGTATGAAAGAGTGTGTCACCTCTGTGACACTAAGAAAGTTGAAGATGAAAAACACTTTCTCTTAAATTGTCCACCCTATACCTGGATTAGATGGACTTTGACTACTATGATAGGGGAACAATCTTCCATCCCTTTATTTATTCCACAAGTGAGACAATCTTGGTCCCTCTATTTATTCGGAAAGTGGATATGGATTTAAAATTTTAAAGTATTTTAAATAACCTTAGCATTTTTTATTTTAATTTATTTAAGGATTAAAATAAAACATTTATGTACATCTTCTTAAAAATAAAAGTTCAATAATACAAAAGTTAAAAAATAAATAATAATACAAATTTAAAACATTTTTATTTGAGCATACTTATACTATTTAAGGTGAATAGAGGCGGTGTTAAAGAAAAAACAAGTTGATAGGAAAAGCAATGCTGGAACCTTCATCGGGAAGGAACAACCGTAGCTGGGACAATCGCAACCAGTGGTGGCTCAAGGTTGAGACATGAGGAAAAGATCAAGGAGGTTTCCACTGTTAAGAGCCTTCAAGTACAAGTGCATTTGTGAGATCAGGGTGAAATTATTTGCGGACAGGGAAGATCTTCAGTACATGCCTCAAGAGAAAAATGATCAAGAAAGATTGGTGAGTTCCTTATGAAATATGAAACACTATAATAGAAAGTTATTTTTGAAATTTGAAAGTCTATAATAGCAGTAGTGTATGTTTTATTTCTTGCATCAAATTAAGACCTTGAGCATAAAAATGAAATCCTATGTTAATTATTTTTAATATATTTTGTTCCTAATGTTAAATAGTTCAAATGTACCACTCATTTTTCTTCCTCTAACAATGCCAAATATTTGGCTAAGATATCTTCTAAATGAAAGAAACAACAGAGTAGCTTTCTGTTTGAATGGTGGATGAAGGGGAAATTAAGTATAATAGTACTCTAAACATTTATATTTGGTATAGTGCTCCAATTTTACCATCTTCAAGGGAATATTCAAAAATATTACAATGTTGGAATATTTATGTCTTTGCAGTGTTAGAAAAACAAGACCATGAAGGAATAAAATAAAACAAATGCGGAAACAAAACACAGAAGATACACAATACAATAGAGACAAATTGACAGATTTAAGTGGTTCACCCAGTATGGGCTACATTCACCAAAGAAATTGCCAGGTCCTTGCTTTATTATTATCCAACAAATGAAGAGATACAACCTACAACAAACCCGCTGTAACTTCCTCTTTTTTCTCTCACAGTCTCCTATCTCATAATAAAATATTCTCCATAATGCATAGCCACAATACATTTCTCTCATAACAGAGGGTTTCCTTCTAGGGAAAAAAACCCTAACATAATTTCTACTGTTAGATCTGCGATCTTATAATGAACGGTCCAGATTTACAATGAAATTACAATATACATTTACAAGGTAATTTTTCCTTCCCTCGTTGGGGGGCCGCTTGCCCCCAGACCGCACAGAGGGGGTAACCCCCCTTTGCACTCCCCCGCGTGAAAGAGTGTACATTCTTCTGGGGTGTAAAGTCTTCATGGGGTATAAACACGGCTGAAAAACAAAAGACCTCTGAATCAGGAAGATAATCAGGCTCCACAACCAACATGCAGTGGTTGGGTGTTAGAGGGTGTAGGAAGCTCAAGAATATGCTAGGATTGGCTCAACGCTCAATGCTTCAAACACAAATGGTTAGTGGATCCCATGAGATAGTAGGGTTACCAGGTGTGGAACATTGTCATTGGATCCCATGAGATAGTAGGGTTGTGTTGAACATTGTCATTGGATCCCATGAGATAGTAGGGTTACCAAGTGTGGAACATTGTCATTGTGGTGCCTCTCAGAGTTCCCCAAGCTTATGGTGCACAAATGGTTACTGGATCTCATGAGATAGTAGGGTTACCAGGTGTGGAACATTGTCATTGAATCCCATGAGTGGATCCCGTGAGATAGTAGGGTTGTGTGGAACATTGTCATTGGATCCCATGAGATAGTAGGGTTACCAGGTGTGGAACATTGTCATTGTGGTGCCTGAATGTAGTTACCCAAGCTTGTGGGCTTGTGGTGCGTGGATGTCTCAGAGTTCCCCAAGCTTAAGAGCATAACAATGTTTGGGCGGCTCGCAAACCTTGAAAAGCTCCTGGTTAGTGGATGCTGTGAGATGGTAGGATTTGCATAGCTTGTATATGATGATACTCATTGAATTTACTTGGCTAAGTGCCAAAGCCTTCTATCCTATCCTGACTCAGGATATTAAATATCCCGTGGCTAAGTGTCAAAGCCTTCTATTCTGACTAAGGATATTAAATATCCCCATTATGTGTACACTGTTTTTATAAAAAAAATAAATTATTTATTCAACCATGTTATATTGATAATTCAAACACACTTTTTTTCTTATATTGATAAGCCAAACACACTTACTTGAAGCAAACAAAAATTGTTGGCAAGTAGAAGAATTAAGTTATTAAGCAACGAAAAAGCTAGTAGGAATTGGACTTACAGAATCTAAATAATATCTATCTTGCAAGAACAGTATCAATTAAGCAATTTATTCATGATTATAAATATTCATATCCCAATAACCTTTCTAAATTATTTTAGAATGCAAAACATTTCATACTACACTTAATTGGGAAATAAAAACCTCAAAGCGGGCAGATTCACTAACAATGTAGGTGGTTGGAGGACCAGACTAGTGCAACATTCAAAACCTGGGCGTTCACCAGTCCAATATTCCATGCTAAGCCCAGCTCTTATTCATTTCTGAACATTCATAAATGTTCATATCCCAATCACCTTTCTAAATTATTTTAGAATGCAAAATATTTCATACTACACTTGAAATTTGGAAATAAAAACCTCACAGCGGGTAGATTCACTCACAATGTAGGTGGTTTGAGGAGCAGAGCAGTGCAACATTCAAAACCTGCGCGTTCACCTGTCCAATATTCCATGCTAAGCCCATCTCTTATTCATTTCTGAAGGTATTTTCAAGCATTGGTCTTGTTGCCATCCAAACCTGTGGCATTATGCTTTCCAAAACTGGTATATTCTCCGAAGTTAGAGGAATTGTTCATTCAACCTGGTGGCTAAAGACCGCCATCCTCCTGCTGCATTATCTGAAGATAGAGGAATTGTTCATTCAACCTGGTGGCTAAAGATCGCCACCCTATTGTTGGTTGTCGAAAACTGGTGCTTTATCTGAAGGAATTGTGCATTCAACCTGGTGGCTAAAGACCGCCATCCTCCTGCTATGTTAGGGTCTTTGCATGAACACCCAAGGAATCATGAAGAATCTGAGCAAGCTTGTTGTTATGGTCTACAAGCGTTCAATCCTACTATTATGGTGAATAAAATTTGGAGAATATATAAGATTGTGTTTATAATAACTATTTTATTTTATTAGTTTTTTTTTTAAATATTTATGAGATACAAAATAGTTCAAGATTTCTTCAAAATACTCTCAAAGGCCTTCATTTGCTTTGGATTCCATGCCCCTCACCTATTTTACTCAAAATCTAAAAATGGAAAAACATAAGTGCCTTTAAAGCCATTATGTAGAAAGAATTATGTACATGTACTTATATTTATATATAATTTAGTTTTATTTAATTTAAATTTTATTACCTATTACATATTATCTATCAATATATTTTTGAGCCAGGTTATCAAGTTCCAGGTTGAAGAAGAAAAACAAATTAGGCTGCATTTATTTTCAGTCATGCGAATCTCCAGTAAAGCAAAAAGCTGGAGTTTCTATGGACTCAATATATCCAAATCCTCAATTCACAACTACTCATAAAGCTGGAGTTTTAAAATAAGATACTACATAAAACCAAACACCCAATATTAAGCTCTTACACCACATTTCAATCCCCCACATTAAGATGCTCCATCAAAGAAACCAACAACCAAATTCCATTCTAATAAGAAAGACCTATCGATTCTATGAGTATGAGTCTCAATTTAATTTGTTTGATAGTAATGCACATCATAAAATTTACATATAATAAAAATACTTTTAACATTTAACATATAGTTTATTATCTAATTAAATTGCATTAAAAAAAATTAATAACAATATTTATAATTAATGGTGAGTGCTTTCATAAAATATTATATTCACATAGTTTATACACAAAATTTTGGATCATCTAACACTGTTATTTAGTATAAAATATCAAATCAATGGAGAGTCAAAGACTTTTTGATCTATTCCAGATTTTATATTTACGAATTCATTGATAATTGTTAGATTTTATATTTATGACTGAAGTCATAATTGTTCACTTCTCAATAAATTTCATTTTCTTTCTTGAGTAATTAATATTTTTATAATTAACAAGTGTTGCATGGTAGTATAGTCACAGCGGGACCGATTAAACATGGGAAGCAACTCGAAGTACAGGTGGTATCCATGTAGAGGATGAGAGGATGACCACAAGACATTGGGCTGGTAGATGACCCCCAAGGTTAATATGCTAACGAGACAGTTTCTTCGTGGGGTGTGTATAGTTCAAACATGGGACTTAGAAAATTTATGTCTCAACCGGAATTATTTTCTTTGAAATTTATCAAAAATTAACGATGCCTTGCAATAAAGGTTCCTAAAAAAAGGGCTAGGAATCACACACATTAAACATTCAAATATAATAAACATAATTTCCTTTAGCATTCCTGAAATAGTTTTCTTTGAAATTTATCAAAAATTGATAATGTCTGTTACATATTTATGGAATTTGTTTCATATTTCTGGAAATTTAAATGCGTTTTTCATATAGACTCGGATTGGGGCTCCTGCGGACCATAAAAGAAATAAGCACAAGAAACAGGATTGTAGAAAGAAAAAGTGCACAATGGTAGAGATGAAGACCTGAAAAGAAGAAATTGGAAGTTATGAGTCTTTGGTTAGATTTTTCTATTTAAAGAGGTAGACTAATTGGATTGATAAAGAAAAAAAGATGTAATCAATATAGAGTTACTATGAAGCTGATGCGTTTTTGTTGGTGTCATCGACGACCACTGGAATCGTGCCAACCAATTGTTTCCCTTCGTCGATGAGCTTGTCCATTCTCCATTGTAACCATTCTTCAATGTAGCTTCTCATGGGCGCCACATTGATTTCATCGTGGATTTCTATGTCGAAAAACTCGTTTTCTAATTTCCTTAGATCCATAGAAATACTATGCAAAGCTTGTTCAATTTCTTCATTGTGTGCCGAATAGTCCACTAGCTCGTTCTCGACCTCATCTTCACTATATTCAAGGATGCCATAAAAAATTTCTAAAGACAACCCCTTTAAAATATCAAATTGTTCATCAAAGGCTTGTTTGGTCAACGACAAGGACTTGAGGATTAAGTTTGGGTCTTGAACCTCATTGGTATTTCCGGCTAAGTATATTTGGGTCAGGTTTCTGAATAATTCTTCTTTCTCTGATATGGCTTGTTCACATGATTCAAGAATGAGCTGCAAGTTCTTAACTTTCTTTTGCTAGCATGCTTTTAATTGTTTTATCCGCTTTGGAGAGGGGAGAACCTCTTGTCTTCTTTTCAGATCCGAGTTGTTGATGGCATGGTTGGAAAAATGTGTCACCATCTGTTCATAGAAACGTTCTTCATTTTTTAAATTCGTCTGCAAATGTCCATGCAAATCATTTTCCCTCTTTCGAAAGGAAGCTATATTTTGTGATGTTTCCCAGACTTCAGTAATTAGCTGCATTATTTTGTTGATGTTCTTCTCTACAAAGGCTCTACATGATGTGAGGAGGCTGGAGGATCCTTTTAAATTGGATGAAAGGGTAGCAGGCACGATTTTTTCTAAAGGACTGGAAAAGACTGGGGTAGCAACGAAAGCCTCCTCAAATTCCTTGATTCGGTCGTTCAGTCTGGCATTCTCCGCTTCAATTGCTCCAATGGAATCATCAAGAGCATCATCCGTTACGTAGTGAAATCAGGATATTTGGGATGACAACATTTTCCTAAAGTTAATCTTTGTATGATATTTATCTTTCTTATTTGTTACATCTCTCTTTTCAATGATTAAATTTTTAGATTGGTTGTCAAAAACAACACTCTAAAATACGAAGGATTCATCTTCGTAAAAAATGTTGGCCTTAGCTATTTCCATTGTGGAACTATGGTGCATTGCATCCACATGCGGGTCAACTTTCTGCAACAGGGCATCCACAAAAGTTTCAATTTGCATGTCCTCATTTTCAATTTTGGGTTCTTCTTCGTCAAGGGAAGCTTGTGAGAACTATAAATTTTTCCTCGAGGAGGGTTCTTATCTCCTCCACCGTTTGGATATTTCTGGGTTGCTTTCTTACAGGGGTGGGTTGTTGAAGCGATGCTCTGTGATGTGATGCTCTTGGGAGTGCTAGTCGGGGACTGTCCACTCTTCTCACCATATCATGTTCCTTGTTGTCTGTACAATTCAGTTGCGCTTTGCAATGTCTCTACCTCGCAATTGTCAGAAGCAGGAGTGTTGTCATCACTGTCTCCGTCTTCGGTCAAGCGTCTATGGATAAAAGAGCTGCTAAAGCCAACTGATAGTAAATTTTCTCGAAAAATCCCATTAGGGTCGAACCCTTTTAGACTTTCAACATATTTTAGGTTCAAGTTCTTGAAATGGCCTGCGAATTCATCAATCTTGTTGATGTTTCTGTACACTAAGTCCCCAACTTTCTAGGGCAGAGGAATGATTTTTTTTTTTTGTTGTTGTCATGGAAAAAATGCAACCAGTGGTTGTATTGCCTTGTTATTGTTCGTGATGTGGCATGAAAGGTAAGCAAGATTTTCCTTGGATCCAAAGATCATTATTACACTGTATTTTTCCTTTTGTTCAAGTGTCCCCTTCCTGTCCAAAAACTTGGTTGTCTGGCCAGACAACCGAGGAGTATCCTTTCCTAACAATAAATATTTGAAAACTGAGACAAAGCCATTAAAAACCTCATAAAAACAATGGGAGGCCTTCTGCCTCCACAAGGAATGGTACCAAAATGTTATTGGGTCGAATTCATAGTTTATATTCTTCAACAGAGACAGTTTCAGAAACGAACAACAATGCACTATTGCGAAAATCAAGTAGGATGACATATAAAATTTATTCGATTCTTTGAATCGTGATAGTTGGGAGAAAATTTCAATGGAAATTAGCTTTCCCCAATCGAAAATGAATTGTTCATTGACGGTGAAGTACAAAATATAAATAACTATATGGGAAATGCTTTCTGTGGATTCCTGTCCCGTTATTCTTGTTAATAGCCAAGCAATTTCCTAGAATGGATTTCTAAAGGAACTGACCTGCAACTTTGTGATATCTTCAAAAATTGTTGTCGGGTCTTCGAGGATCTCGGGTAAGAGGTCCAACCCATTATCATGTTTTTCTAGGAACTGTTTACAGTCTTATCCTCTTAAGTTCAATGTTGGCTCCGACAATCTTAGCATCTTGTGGAAGACCTGAGGTGACAAAGAAACATGAGAATGGTCATGCGGTGGAATAACTCTTTGGCTTGAAATATATTTTTCGGGACACCAAGAGACCACCTCCTTACAGTCAAAAACCTCAGGGACACAACCTGCACGAGCGATTCTAGAGGTCCAAATCACTTCGTTCTGGGTAGAACAGGATGAATAGTAAGAGTATTCCCTCGACCACTGGAAGTTTTGGCCCTCACGTCCAAAGATATTCACTGTATCTCCACATAACTGTTGTCGAGATGCTACCATAAGTTTACGAGAACGTTGTTTTTCTCCAGACGATGTTTAAAATGAAGAGTTGGAAGGGATAATATAATCTTGTGCAAGTGCTGGTCCAATGCGTGTGGATGGGAGATATCCTCAAGATTTTTGCTGATTCATCACAATTTGGACGGTTGTTGCATGATGTGTTGTTAGCATTAAATATTAGTAATTGCATACATAGAAGTACAAACATGGTGGGTATGACAATGAGAAATTAAGAATTGGAGATTTCTTGAACAAGCCAATGCGATGACCCATGTTTGAGATTAATAATTGGAAGGGATAATATAACTCTCCACAGATCTTGGTTTAATGCGTATTAATGGGACATCTCCTCAAGCGTTTCGCTCATTAATGACAATGTTGACGGTTCCTGCATGGTGAGTTGTTAGCATGAAAGGTTATTAATTTCATTTTAAGAAAGAGGTATGAAGGTCGTGGGGACGGGAAAGGGCAATTAAGGAGTGTCTAATTATTGAAAGCGGTCGAGCAGGATTCAAAATAGGGTTACAAGGCACAACCATTAGAGGTGAGGGCCCGATGGTCAAATTGTATGTCTCAAAACTTTTTGAGTGCAAAACACATAACACGGAAGAGGGCATGATGGGACAGTCTAGAGGGAAATTTGTATATCACAGAAGTTTGGGTAATGTTTGTAGGACACAGAACAATGGAAGTGCAAATGTGAGCTCGCCTATCCGAGAACCCACAATCGAAAAAGTGGCTCGAGTATGGAATAGGGAAACAACTGGGCAGATTCGTTTTCGATAATATATTGAAACTTGTAATATATATCCCATTGTGTGGCAAGATCTTTTCTGCATGTCTCTGGGAAGAAAAGAGAAAATAAGAGAAAATAAATTCTTTTAAATTTGAGGAGTTGAGCTTCATTTAAATTTCACTGTCTCGTCGATGCTTTGCTATTTAATGACGGTCTGTACAGTTGTTGCATGATGAACTGTTAGCATTATAACTTGGTCATTGCATACTTTGAAAGAAGTGTGAAGGTGGCGAGCACAATAAACAATGACTAAGAATTGGAGATTTCGTGAACCCACCAACCCAAGGATCAACAAAAGAGATTCCTTGAAATGGGAAAGTATGGAAAGAGGTTGGACGAGCTTCAGAATTAGGATGACAATGGTTCCCCAGGAGACGAGACTTCCCGAGGGTCAAATTGTGTATCTTGGAACTTGAGTGCACAATGTGTATCACGAAAGAGGAGATGATATGGGAGTTTGGCGGTCAATTCGTATATGGAAGAAGTCTGGGAGATCTCCTCAAGCCTTTCACTCATTAATTACATGTTTAAGGTTCATGCATGACGAAGTGTTGGCATTAAATCTTTCCAATTGCATATCAAGAGAGAAGTAGGAAGGTGGCAGGGACAGGGAACAACAATTAAGGAAGGTGAGGGCTCGAGGGTCGAATTGTATCTCTTGGGAGTATTGACCACAGATTAGGGCATGAAGGTGCATTCCTATGGAAAAATTGTATATTGCGGAACTTCTGATACTGTTTTCTAGTCACGGAACATCAGAAACACAATGCTGAGCCTGCCAATCCGGGAACCCGAAATTGAAAAAGTGTCTTAGTATGGAACAGGGAAATAGTAGGCTGAACTTGATACACAGTAGATGTACCACATCATATAGATACAACCAACTTGGGGCTAAGTATTGAAAGGAACGACAGATGGTTGGGCTCTTGAGGGGGAATTCCAGTGAACAAATTGTATATCGTAGAACTCCGGGCACTGTTTGCAAGTCGCAGAATATTCGAAACACAATTTTGAGGCCGTCAATTCAAGAAACCACAATCGAAAAAGTGTCCAGGTATGGAATATGGAAACAGTGGGATGGAGTTGTTTTCGCTAATATATTGGAATTTGTATAGGTTTCCCATTACCTACCAAGATCTTCTCTGCATGTTTCTGGAAAAGGTCTATAGGAATGGTTAGTCCTCAAGGATTTTGCTTATTAATGATGATATTTATGGTTGTTTCATGATGGCATCTTAGCATTAAACCTTTGTTGTTTCATATTTGGAAAGAAGTATGAAGATGATCGGCATAGGAAATAGTGACTAGGAACTGGAGATTTCGTGAACCTACCAACCCGAGGATCCAAAATAGAGTGACAAGGTCTCCCCAGAAGACGTGAGACCTCGACGGTCAAATTTTGTCGCTCGGAACATTTGAATACATAATATGTAACACAGAAGAGGGGACGATGTCGGAGTTCGAAAACCAATTTATATATGGCAGAGGTCCGAGTGCTATTTGTAGGTCACGGAACAATGGAAGTTAATTTAGAGGCGGGAATAATTAATGTGCATTGGGAAGGGAATGATTGTGGCGGGGATGGAAGATATCCATAAATGGTTTGAAACTTTTTATGAATTTGGGTAAGTGAAGCTTGCGAGTTGGAGGAGCCCGGGGTGGAATTGTAGATCAAAGACTTTTTTGGATGCAAGATGTATATCACGAAACAGGTGGAAAAATTTGGCTAAGTGTAGAAAGGAACGACAGTCGTAGGGACATATGCTTTGAAACATTTGTGAACCTTGGTAGAGTGAATCTTGTGACTTCGAGGAGTCCGCGGTGGAATTGTAAGTCACGAAAGTTTTGAGTGCAAGATGTATATCACGGAACAAGAAGAAACAAAGTTCGAAAGTGACAACATGACAACTGCGGCCATAAAATTGACTAAGTATGGAAAGGAACAACGGTTGGTCAGATTCATCATGTGAGGATATAAATGGAGACAAAAATCTATGAGCCCGCCAACCCTGGAACCCGCGATCATAGAAAGGTGAATAAGTATATAACCAGAAAGCGATAATAGACGGGAAGAAGAAAAGGGAAAAAGGGCTAAGTATCTCACAGAACAACATCTACTGTTCATTTATTAATGCTAATCTTTTCGAAACCCTCGTTAGTTGCCACTAGTAAAAGAATAAATTGCATATCATGGAACAAGGGACATAAGTGTTGGATACCGCAAACTCGGGACCCGGTGGTTAGATAATTGACTAAGTATCGAAAGGAATTGTGGTTGGTTGGGTTGATGGTGTGAAGATATAGATAAATATGAGCATCTTCCAATCTGGGAATCCAGGAGGCTGTGATCATAGAGATGCAACTAAATATAGAACCACAAAGGGATAATAGAGGGGGAGAAAATAGGGAAAATTTAAAGAGAAAGTGTTTATATTTATTCCAATAGTATTCATATTAATATATATTAATAGATTAT
>JZKD02S0475037.1:41816-54682 GCA_000966675.3 Picea glauca
AGGTCTTCTTACATCTGCCTTATTCTATTTTATTGAAAGGTCTTATTAATATTGACCTTTATTACATCCGAATACATTGATCTACCTATGTGCGGGTTAGGACCTTAACACACAAACTGTAACAACATGTCCAACTGTAGATGCAGGACCCCAACCTTGCAAAGTTTAAGAAAAAAATAACAACCAACAAATAACAAACCAATGAAGAAGCACCAAAAGGCCCAACTGCAGCTCCAGGACCTCAACCCTGCAAAGTTGAATCAAACAACAATAAGAAGCATCTAGCGAACCAAGGAGCAAGCACCAACCATCCGGCCAGGAATGCCGGTGAAGAACAATATTGGCCAAATTCACTGCACATAAGATTGTATCAAAAAGTTTGAAGGAAAATGTATTGTAACACATATGTTAAGAAAAAATTTCAGGCCATGAGGCCTTTCAGGTAAACATTTAAGGCTGTGAAGACCATCCAAAGGCCTACCGCTATGCAAGTAATTAAGAAAGGTGCAGTTTTCACAGTTGGTATTTTTCAATACTGGGAGCGTTCAAAATCCTCTTATTGTCCATATTTGTATGTGATTACTATGGCTAGAGAAGCAGGATTGTAAAGTTTCCTTCGTCTCGTTCTTGATAGCTAATGTTTGACACAGAACCTACCTCCATCGCAGCCACAGTGACGTATAGGAAAAGGAAATCGTATTTTCTCCTCGCATACAAATATGTTATGCAAGAGGATTTCGACTCAGGAATCCCCAACAGTGAAATTTCTCACCTACAAATTGCAAATAACAAAGGAAGCTAAACATGACACCAAAACCTACCTGTCGATGGGGAATGACAGAAGGCCAGTTCCAATCATGGTTGCAGAAACCCAAGCATGCAAACTGCAACAAGACCAACATGCAAACAAGAACAAGAGAAACAGGAAAACACAAAACCAATGAACAAGCAAGGAGCAAGCATGGACCACTGAACTAGTAATGCCCTTGAAGAAAGGTGCAATTTTCATGGTTGGTATTTTTCAATACTGGGAGCGTTCAAAATCCTCTTGTTGTCCATCTTTGTATGTGATCACTATGACCAGAGAAGCATGATTGTAACGTTGTCTTCGTCTCGTTCGTGTTTGCCAATGTTTAACACACAACCCACCTCAAACGCAGCCACAATGGCGTATAGGAAAAGGAACTTGTATTTTCTCCTCACATACAAAGATGTTCTGCCAACGGATTTTGACTCAGGCATCCCCAGTAATGAAATGTCTCACCTGCAAACTGCAAATAGCAGAGGAGGCTAAACATGACATCGAAACCTATCTGTCGATGGGGAATGAAAGAAGGCCATTTCCAATTGCGATTGCAGAAACCCAAGCGTGCAAACTGCAACAAGACCAACGAGAAAACAAGAACAACAACAATAGGCGAACAAGAAACCAGTTAACAATCAAGGAGCAAACATGAACCAGTGAACCAATAATGTCGTTGAAGAACAATATTGCCCATATTCACTGCAGAGAACATTGCATAAAACAAAAAATATATATAAAAAAAATGGAGGAAAATGTATTGTAACATGCTTGTTAAGTAAACATTTAAGGGTGTGAGGCCTATTAGGTAAACATTTAAATCTGCCAGGATTGTTGTGTAAACATTTAAGAAAGAATGTAGTTTGGCAGCTCTATTACGTATGGAAAAACAATTATTATATTATATTATAACAATAAAAAAAATAAGTAACAATAGTTCGAACAATAGACGGTATGTAAAAAAACAAATTGTTCAAAGGACAAAGTAATATGAAGTGAACTAATAAAAACCTGACTCTCTATCTTCAAAACTTTGGATATCCAAACATTTCAAGAATACACGTAAAAATTCAGAAATACCATATATGATCAAAAACTTTGGATATACTAACATATAAAACATTTGGAATAGCGACACTAGCAATAAGACCTCTAATCTGTTCTCCAATCAGATCATGACATATATGGTATTTTTTATTATATAAAAATCAATGTTTTTAGTTCCCTAGTTCCAACAATAGATATTATGCAAATATTTTTTGTCAAAGGAAAAACTAATATGAAGTCAACGAATTATTGATCGCTATAATCCCTCTAAACCTTCGACAGTGACTAATAAATAAGTAATAATTGACTCTTTGGTTTCAATGAAACTTTAAGATTCAAATCAAATTGAAAAAATAAATAAACAAATTTTATTTTATTTGAATATTTTTTCTAAATTCAATATAACCAAGTTTCAAAATTTAAATATTCAAATCAAATTGAAAAAATCAATATATAATTTTTTTTTCCTATAATGTATAATCAAATTAATTGATCCTTTTAAACTCAATAATTTTTTTCTATCACTTTGTATAATTGAATTCATTGTACCTTTTAAACTTAATATGAAAATTTGGAGAACAAACAAAGGAAGATATTCTCGACATTTATAAGAATTTCATAATCTGATTACAAGTATTGGTTGCCAACGATTCAAGACATTGAACCATTTATTTTGAAAAATTATGCGCATCGTCCCTAAAGTGGGTGGACCATTTAAACTTAATAAAATTTAGTGAAATTTAGCAAGAAGATAGAGAATGTGTCTTTAACAATATATCCAAATTTCACACCTTAACTTTATAGTATGAGAGTGTGTTGATCTAAATGTTAGGGCTCTATTAATGTATAAATAATGCTTGCTAATTCTAAACTTGGGCATGGGTCTAAATTTCATTGAAAATATAAAAGAAAAAATGTCTAACCACATTAATTGTCTAAAATATGAAACATCTAAAATAAACAAACAAACAAAATAAATAAATAAATGTCTCTTAACATCTAAAATAAACAAACAAACAAAATAAATAAATAAATGCCTAACCACTTTAATTGTCTAAAATATGAAACATCTAAAATAAATGAAACATCTAAAATAAACAAAAACATAGAAGTGAAAATAAAAATTATTTTTTTGTGTAGGATTATTAAGGATTATTTAATAAATTAAACATCTAAAATAAATAAACAAACAAAATAAATAAATAAATGTCTAACCACTTTAATTGTCTAAAATATGAAACATCTCAAATAAACAAAAACATAGAAGTGAAAATAATTTTTATTTTTTTGTGTAGGATTATTAAGGATTATTTAATAACTAATATTAATTATTATAATTTTTTTTTATAATTAATAGTAATTACTTTAATAATAATATAATAAATCACTAATCATAATCATGGTTGATTAAATGTTCTTTGCAAATATTATATATTAGTTATCTATTTATTATATGTAAATATTGGAGATTAGATATTTGTGTAATCAAAACACCTAAACCCAATAATTTATGTTTTTATACTTGTTAATTAGTTGACCCAAATATATAACTATAGAAATAACAAAAATAACAATATGAACCCCCCAAAAATAATAACAATATGAACCCTACACACAAAACATTTAAGATAATTAATACTATTTTTGGTGAGTGAAAATTAATGATGGTCTCTCATGACGCCTTAGTGGCAATGCAAACTTGGAGAAACAACAATCTGTTAACTTGTAGGGATTATTCAAGGTACTTTTACAATGAATTTGAATATGGTGTATGAAGATGAAACGTAGAAAATTGAATTACTTTTCTGAATATACAACTTTTAATCATAGAAATTGTTAATAACTATGTCAAATTTGATTTTTTCTAACAATGAGATGTTATTTTTCCAACAAAATCTAAGATATATGTTTTTGGTGTCCAGTACCTTAACTAAGAAATTTGATTCCAAAAACTTGTATACTTGTATAGTGAAGTGTATTTTTTGGAAATTTATAATATTAATTTATATTTTTTAAAAATTATCAAAGTCAATATATCCTTGAAATTTCAAGGTCTTTTGTTCATGTAGGCTAAGAGGGTCTTAACATGATTAAAATAATTTTATATTTTTTAGGTCATATATATGGGTCTCCTCTAGTGTGAATATAATTCATTTGACAAATGGTTAAGCCTAAAAAAAGTTATAGCAAAAATAATAGAGGTATGCATTCTAGGATTTTGATATATGCGAAGAAAAAAATAGATTAAAAGTAGTAAAAAATATTAATTTAATATATATGTGTGTGTGTGTGTGTGTGTGTGTGTGTGTGTGTGCATAGTCAACTATATCTATGTCTGTAGTTTCGTCAACAACCAAATTGTTTAGCCTATATAAAAATAACGTCAAAGACAAAGATATAGAGTGGTATTCACAAAAATGGAAGTTTTTATTAATTTGCAAAACAAACCACTAGGTAAATTTGAATTCAAAAGAACGTGCATGCAAACACACACATTTTTTTAATAACACGCATGCACTATAGGAACATGCACACGTTCCTAAGAGAGTTCATTCACTTTTATAAGATATTTGTTATTTTCCATTCCCTTATCCGTCCCTCTCTCTCTCTCCCTCTCTCTCTCTCCCTCTCTCTCTCTCTCTCTCTCTCTCTCTCTCTCTCTCTCTGTGTAACATCCCTGTTACCAATATTCTCTAATACCAACTTGTAATGTTACCTAGCTTACTACTAATAAATCCTACTCCAAAATATAGTGCGCAGATTCAACTCTATAACCTTGGTCTACGTAGAAATACTTGAAGTAACGCGCTCAACTTCAAGTTGAGTCCCTCCACACACTTACAAAAATGGAAGTAAAAAAACAACTGTGTGCATAAGCATACTGAGCACACAACACTACCGAGCGCGTAATCCATATTGAACATGAGATCACTACTGTGAACGCAACCTTTCTGGTGTCACATGCCAATTATGTTCTCCTTGTGTGTGCATACTGCTTCACTATGTGCACAAGTAAATCCATCCTTTGGTGCACACAGAGTATTTCCCTGTGCGCACGACCATTCTAACCTCGCTCAGAGATTTATGAAAAAAAACACAAGGTTAACATAACAGGAAAACTAACAACAATTTTCATACTCATGCATGACTACAAATACTGACTATCAGCACCACAAATGCATGTGTAAGTAGCATAATGAAAAATAACAAAAATTACTTATATGAAACAACATACTAGAATTAAACCCATATTAAACAATGATAATCAAGCACACAGTATATGAGATAAGCACATAAATACACTTATATTTTCTTAAAAGTCACCAACTACACGCAGAACTCAGACGCTCCTCCCAACCGTAGACTTTGTTTCTCTTATACTTTTAGGAACAGGTCACCCTTGAGTCGGGGCTTAACTCCACTAGGGAAAAAGGGTTCCTAATGCCAAGCTAAGGTCTGATACTCAACAAAAATATTCATTCCAAAGTTCCCATTGTTACAACTAATCTACAACCTCTCATTCCCCATGTGCCTGTTAAACCCAAGAAAGTGTGCCCCTTCTCTTCTCGACAATCCCTCCATTTCCCAACTTCCATTATAGGGTTCCAACAACATGCTACAGAGGAAGTCTTAGATTCCTGCAACTAATTCCCAGCACACCAGAGAACAATTCAAGCAGAAAAACTCTCACCTAGAGAGAATGCTCATGGGCCTAACAACCCGCCTCTTCGACAACAAATCTCTCACCTAGAGAGACTTCTCAT
The DNA here is from genome assembly GCA_000966675.3 of Picea glauca. NCBI lineage: Eukaryota > Viridiplantae > Streptophyta > Pinopsida > Pinales > Pinaceae > Picea > Picea glauca. The sequence goes on from JZKD02S0475037.1 coordinate 47,430, forward strand.
GGGCCTGAAAATCCACCTCTTCAACAAAAAAAATTTGGTTACAATACAAAAGAACCCCTTACAATATTTTCTCAGTAGATAAGGTAATATTCATAATTCCCAGATGGTCCAACCCCTTCTACACATGAGAAAATGAATGAGTAAACCCCTGAATGAGTTCTCCTCCTCCTTGAAATACACTAAGGCCAAAAATATATATTGCATGCCTTAAATTGTATACATGTCACCTTTGGTACTAGCTTTAGCCACTCTGCATGTAACGATGTGATAATATTAATAACTTGAATATAATTACATTTTACAAGGATATGCGCACTGGCTTATTTGTGTCTTAGCTCAACAACCTCATAACCACATATTCTCCCTGACCTGATATACTTATACATCCATATACAATTTGATCGCATGCACAATTCCAGGTAATCCCCTTGCACTTACTCAAGTGCGCACAACACTGTGAAATGTTCGCACCTTACCTTTGATGTGAAACCATGTGCACTTCCCCATATGCATGCATAATTATGAAATTTGCACACCCTTTCTTTGATAACAACTCTCACGCATTACTTAGCTGCGTGCAAAACCAAAACTTGGTACTAATGGCTCATCAACCTATAATTACATTTACATTTACAATTTTTACTAACGTCTCACCAACCTATATGTACAATTACAAAGGGGTTTGAATTAGCGACATTACATTCCCATCCCCTTATTTATGCACTATCCTCAGTGCATTATATACAAATGTACATACAAAATTTCAAAAATATTAAAAAAGATGCAGATACTCTACCCACATAGCATCCTCGTGCTCCCAAGTTTCATCCTTAGGACTGTACCAGGTCCATTGAACATTTACTAGCTCCATGGAGTGATTTCGAAGCTGTTTGATTTTATGATCCAATATGCAAACCAATCGCACTCGAAAATTTCCTTCTGGCTCCACTTGAGTCACATTCCAATCAATAATATGATTATCATCAGGTACGTATTTTTTAATCAATGATACATGGAAAACATTATGAATACACAAGGATACAGGAAATGTGAGCATATATACGACACAACTAATCGTCTCTAGGATTTCAAATGGCCCACAATAGTGTGCTACCAACTTAGAACTATTTCCCAACTTCGGGGAATTGCATCTAGATTTTATTTTCAATAACACATGGTCGCCCACTTTAAACTCTCTATGGGTTCTACCTTTATCAACACATCTTTTTTTCCTGTCTTGGGAAACCTTTAAATTCTACCTTATATTTACCATTTTCTCCTCCATTTCTTGGAGCAGATATGGCCCAACCACTACGTAGTCTGCTGGGTTGTCCCAACTCACTGGTGTGTTTCACTTTCTACCATAATGCGACTCAAATAGGATCATCTTTAAAGATGATTGATACCCATTGTTTTAAGAAAAATCTACCAAGTGAAGTTAGTATTCCCATTTTGATGGTTTATCCATCACATACATCCTGAGCATATATTCAATCACTCGATTTTCCCTCTTTGTTTGTCCATCTGTCTTAGGGTGATATGTTTTGCTAAAGAACATGTTTGTCCCAAATCCTTTGAAGAGCCCTTTCCAAAAGTTCGAGGTGAAATTGGAATATCTTTCAGACACAATTGTCTTAGCTACACCATGCAACTTAACAATTTCCCACACTTATATTTCAACAATGTTGGTTTCCTTATGCGCTGACTTCACTGCAATAAAATGGGTAGATTAAGTAGGCTTATCCACCACTACCATAATATAATAATGTTTCCTAGTATTCCTAGAAAACTTAGTAATGAAATCCATGGTTACATCTTCCCACTTCCACTCGGGAATGGGAAAATGATTTAGCAAACCAACTGGATGTCTATGCTCAGCCTTGACCTTTTGAAATTCAAGGCATCTAGCAATAAAATTAGAAACCTCCTTTTTCATGCTTGACCAATAATATTTTTTTTTTATTGCAACAATTGTCTTCTAGTAGCTTGGGTGTCCTGCATAAGGAACCTTATGCATATCAAACAGTAACAAACATTTCAACTCCTCAAATTTTGGCACATAGAATCTACACCTATACATGAGGATTTCATCCTCTTTTAGCTCATAACCTTCAAAGTTTTGTTTTGACATGCCTTGATGTAAATTCTCCTTTATGTCTACATAAGGTTGATCTGATTCGACAACTTATAAAATTATGTCACACAAATCTGATTTGTACATGCTAATGGTTGTAGCATGCATTTCATACACCCTCCTGCTGAGTGTGTCAACCACCTTGTTTTATTTTCCTTTGATATGCTTTATATCAAAGTCATACTCACTGAGGAATTCTGACCACCTTCTTTGTCTAGAATTTAAACTTGGTTGTCCAAATAGATACTTTAGACCAATAAGGTCTATTCTCAACTAAAATATTTTACCCATGAGATAGTGCCTCCACATCTTCAAGGAATGCACTATGGCTTCCAATTCTAATTCATGAGTAGCATATATCCTTTCATTTTCTCTTAACTTTTTTGATTCATATCACACTACATGCCCATTATGACTAAGGACTCCACCGAGCCCTTCCTTTCATGCATTTGTGCACACAACAATGTCTTCATTTGAATCAACAATTCTCAAAATTGGTGCACTTTCACAACAAACTCTTCAACTGTTGAAAAATCCTTGCACAATCTAGAGTCCATTCAAATCGCACACCTTTATTTTCCAAGGATGTAATTGGATGCACAATCTTTGGGAAGCCTTTTGTTGTATTACTAAGAGGGGGGGTGAATTAGTAATAGAGCAATTTAATCATTTTTCACCATATAATGCAAGTGTTATATCAATGTAGCATTAGCATCAAATAGTTGCAAAGTAAATAAACAAGAACAAATGAGCAATCACACACATACACAATACGCCAGTGTTTTACATGGAAACCCAAAGAGGGAGAAAATCACATAATGTTTTTTCTTATATGTCATTAAGAATTACATTCATTGGAAGCACCAACTTCCTTTTTTTTCTAGCTGCAACTGGAAGGAGCCTCCAACCCCCTAGTTTCTCAAGCTACAACCCGAAGGAAGATCCAACTCCTCAATTCTCTCGCTACAACTAGAAGGAGGCTACAACCCCCTACGTTCTCTGGCTAAAACAAAAAGGTGGCTACAACCACATGTCCTTGCCCCATCCAATCGCCCTGACGTAGAAGTAGAATGATGGAACCAGTGTCACACTATCACTGTGAGATATACTGTTGTAAACCTGTACCAATCAATCTACACCAATCAACTTGTACCAATAACCTAAACCATGCATCAACCTATACCTCAAACTGTAATCAACCTGTACCATAAACAAGTGCATCAACCATGCACCAACCTGTACCAAACAACATGTAGTCAACTCGTACCATAAACAAGTGCATTAAACATGCACCAACTAGTACCTCAACCCGTACCATGAACAAGTGCATCAACCATGTACCAAACCTGTACCTCAACCTGTACCATGAACAAGTGCATCAACCATGCACCAAACCTGTACAAATAACATGTCGCAATAGCTTGTCCAAAAAACCTATCACAACAACCTATCTCATCAATCTTATCAACCAAATCAGATATACTCACCAAGATCAATCTCCAAGACAACTCTCAAAGATGTGCATCAACCAATCATAACACAAAATCTCATTATCATCACCAAGATCAATATATGCTTCTAATAATATACCAATACAAGTATGCTACTTCATCCATAAACCATGTGTTAACAATAATACTAACAAGTGCCTCCAACCATGTACCAAGTATGTCCCAATCATGTATCAACTACTCATCAACTATGACCCATCAAGATGTACCAACATAATCAACTATGCACCTCATGTATGTGCCAACTCATCAACTACTTGTCTCAACCATGTACCCAACATGTACCTCAACCAAACACCCTCATCAATTTCATCATCCAAATCTGATTTGTAACTCTGTAATAGACCTGGTGTATATGATCACATACTTGCAAACCTTCCTTAACTTTAACAACAAGAGACTAGCATTTTCATCAAACTTTTCCTTTGTCTCACATGACTAGTTTTAGATTAGTCAACAACCTTAACATGAAATAATCATAACTATGTACTTGTAATGAATAAAGATATGAAAATAGTACACAATTTTCTTCATTGTGTTTTATGCAATTCCTCCAAGTGTCACTACTTGGAACCTCTCAAAAAATGAGTTATAGCAAAAATGGCATACCTTGTTGAATTATGGCTTATTCTAGAGAGAGAACTTGTAGAGCGTGCCCCGCACAGAATATTTGTTGCATAGATATGAAATTTTTACATAGAATAATAAAGAATGTACTATAAAAAACACATTTGGTCTTACTTAATTTTGATCTGTTATGAAGAAGTTATGACATTTTTACCTGAAACACCTGTTTTAGACTAGTTTCATGACTAGCCACAAACCCTATTTTCCACGGAGTGTAACTCCAAAACTACAACGACCCACAAGATGAAATTCATACCACAACTACTTGGATATGTTTTCTCAATTTCCTATCAACTTCATAGTCTGAATCATTCTAGAAAAAAAATTATTGTGAAAATGGTGAGATGACCTGTAAATAACATACCTTAGAAAGCATCATCAAAAAAATTTATCCTCCCTTGAATTTTGGCCTTCTTTACTTCACCTTCTCTTTGAAATTCGGCTTAGATATCCTTTGGTTACCTCAGTCACCTGTAGATATTCAATATTCTCAAGTGTGATTTAAAATGAGAGAGTCTTGCCTCTTATTTATACTTTCATGTAGCTTCCTCAAGGGGTTACACTTTAACCATCTTAACCCACTTTCCTTATTTTAGGGTTAACCAAATTTAACCACTTGTCCAATTAGTAATTTATCCATTAAATTTAGTATTTAAATAATTTATTTTGTATCCACGTTGACTTCTAATACACTCATCACTTCAATTTACCTCAAGGGGTTACCTTCTAACCATCTTAAACCACTTTCCTTATTTTAGGGCTAGCCCACTTCTAACCACTTGTCAACTTAGTAATTTCTCCATTAATTTTATTATTTAAATAATTTCTTTTGTATTTACTTTGAATTATAGTACACTCATCAATTCACTTTATTATTTACCTTCTAAAAATCTCTTAAACCACTTTGACTACTTTGACCTTTGGGGGCTTCTAGATGACTCATGAGGGTTATCCAAATTCGTAAGGCCGTAACTCTTAAACCGTGAGGAGTTATGTGACGTTGCACATAACACCGGAAATGGCATGACATGTATTGTCCATCTAGAATAGTATTACATACAAATATATCAAAACGAATACCATTATACATCAAACAAACTTGGGTCCAATACCCAAACCTGGGTTCTCCAACTTCACACGGACATAACTCTCTAACCGTGAGGAGTTATGTGATGTTCCACATACCAAGGGAAATGGAATGACATGTAATACCCATGTAGAATAGTATTACCTTCAAATATATTAAAACTCATACAATTATACATCAAACAAACTTGGGTCCATTACCCAAACCTTTGTGCTACCATAATTTTCTACCGAACTTTCTCCAAGGGTTGACATCAATCACTAAGGGTTGACATCAATCTACAATACCACTCTCCAATGGTTGACATCAATGAAAAACAATAATCGATACCAATTTTCCATCAACCTAAGCCAACTGTCTCACAATCCCCGCCTTTGGCATTGATGGCAACACTTAGTCATGATAACATTCATGCTTATACTCCTTGGTATCTCCCTTTGGGGCTTCTCCCCTAAGTGAACTCTCCTTGGGCTGCTCCCCCTATCTACATTCCTATGTGCTCTCTCTCCAAGCATTTATATCCTGCATTTGATAAATGTCTCCCCCTTTGTTATCAATGGAAAATGTATCTTTCCATCCGGGGTTGCTCCCCCTAACTAAACTGTCCTTGGGGATACTCCCCCTGACTAAGCTCTTCTTGAAAATGATCTCCCAACCTGAACTATCCTCTTTATGGTGCTTCCTCATGTAAATCTAATACATATAAGATAGGTATTCAAAAGCATTCATTTTGGAGTAGAAATTAATCCGAGTCTCTGGCGAAGATACTGAAAGGCTTCCCGTGGAAGTGGTTTTGTAAAGATGTCTGCCAATTGTTCTTTTGTGCCCACATATTCAACTCTAATGTTCTTCTCTGCAACCTTTTCTCATAGAAAGTGATACTTGATTGGAATGTGCTTCGTTTTGGAGTGCATCATTGGGTTCTTTGAGATATTGATGGTGCTTGTATTATCACACTAGATTGGAATGGGCTCGTCATACTCAACCTGTATATCTATCCAAGTTTGTTTCATCCATAGAACCTGTGTACAACATGTTGCTTCTGCAATATACTCTTCCTTGATTGTAGATAAAGATATTGATGATTGTTTCTTGCTTAGCCATGATACTAAACACTCACCCAAGTAGAATGATGCTCCACTGGTGCTTCATCGGTCATCAATGCAACCTGCCCAATCTGCATCTATGTAGCAAATAAGTGATAGATCATTTCCTTTTGGATACCATAATACAAACTCTTATGTTCCTTTTGTAATGGCCGAATTTACAGTTTACATCAATTTATTTTGATAACTAAGACAGAAATTCAATAACACAAAAATATGATAACAGTAACTTTCGTAACTCAATTTTTACTATGAATAATAAATTTTTTTTAACATAATACAACAATGCAAAATTTGAGAGAAATACCTTAAGTCTGATGCTAATAATCCTTCTTGTTGTCCGCAGCAGCTGAACCTGATGTTGTTATCCACAGCTTTCTCCTTCTTGCTTCTTTAGGACACCACCCAAAACCGACCTCCCTGCCGACTAGTTAGCTCCTAGCCCTAGGATATCAACGGATATCCTAGCCCTTCGAGCCCAAAACCCCCAGCAACCCCGGTCCACTGTGTCAATGCCAAACAAAAAATTCCTCCCTCTGTCTAATACTCAGATCTCTCCCCAAAATCCTTCTCCACTCCTCTCCAATGATCCCCCTCCAAACTCCTTTCCCCCCCCTTATTCCTCCTTCACCACCTTCCCTTCATTTACTCCCCCACCTAATATCTTATCCCTTTATTAAATACCTTATCCCATTATTAAATATCTTATCCATTCATTAATATGTTTCCATTTTCGGGAACGTAACTAAATTAGTAGTATATTTTATTATTCACCATTAATTTAATAC
>JZKD02S0475037.1:78012-106424 GCA_000966675.3 Picea glauca
TTTCGGACTTTCCGATGTCAAAATACAATTGTCCCCAGGACTTGCGATTCCCCAAATCCCGACGCGCCTTTTCCACGATAGCCCTCCTGGCTATAGGCCTTGGCCCATATGACCGATAACCCATGACCGCGGTCTTATCTCCGTCGGGGCTACGAGATTTCAAAGGCTACAAAACACTTACCCGTGGGTTTCCCGATTCTTCGAACACCGATTCTTCATCAGGTTGACAATTTGCTTCCACTACGGTGCCTTCCTCCTTTCTGTCATGCTGACAGCTGGTCGCACAATTGTACCTTCCTCCTCATCTGGATTTCACGGTTCAAGAAACCAAAGTGCATAAAAACTTTGTCACCGGGATCATCGATATCCCGATGACTCAAAACCCAATGGATGATTCCTTATCGGGAAGTTTCCCGATGGTACTGATTGCCTCCACGCGTCCCTTCTAACGAACAGTCCTGATTTCGTCGGGGTTTCGAGACTTGTAATGTCCCAATTTTCTTGTCCTCGGGAACTTTGATTTCCCGGTGCGGAATATCCCAACTCTCTCCAGATTCCTGACACCTTTCCTCCCGAACGGACGACTTAGATTATGTCGGGGTTTTCACTATGAACTTCCCCGACCTTCTGTTCTCAGAACTTCTGATTCTAGAACACCGGACGCCTCGATCTCTGCCACGTGTCCAACTGTCGGACGGATCTGATCTTCCCGGGACTTCGGGGTTTCGAATGTCGAAAAACATTCGACTCCAAGATTTCTGATCCTTCGAATCCAGATGGTCACCCTCGTGCAGCTTCTGTCAGATCCGACGACTAACGGGTGTTTAGGGAGATCTGACGGTCCTCAATCTTTGGAGCTTGAACTCCGAACACAGCCGTAAGCTGCTCACTTCTGTGACAGATCCGATGGTTGACGAGACTTTATTGATCCTCACCGTAAGATCCTGACCGTCAATTTCTTTTCTCCTTGAAGATTTCCTTTAAAATAATTTAAGTGTTCCTCTCTGGATTTTGTCATTCTGTGGCGCGACTGTGCAACAACTAGTTTACGCACTCCTCGGAATGAAATTCTAGTGCTTCTCTTCAACGAACTTGGAAGCCTTATCCTTCCTGAACTTCACACAATTCTGAGTCTCCAGGAAGACTCTTGCACGCACTCCTTGTGGCAATCCTCGAACTCTTCTAAGTGTTGAGTTCTTTTGACTCTGCGCACGCATGCAGTAGCAGTCCTTTAATACTTCGCTCAATTTCATGACCGAGACTCTCCTTAGCCTGCGCACTCCTTGCATGGCTCGTAGAACCCAATTTTACTTTTGGGTGAATGAGAACAAGAGCTAACTACCTGAGCCTTCTGTCAACGCACTCCTTGCGGACGAATTCAACTGCTCTCCTTGCAGGAATCCTCACTCAGATAGAGAAACAATTGTAACTCATTCCACTTCCTCTCAGATTTCAATCTCAACACATGAAATCATACACACAACATAATAGAAAATGCATAACAGGAAGTAAATACTCATGAGCATAGCATTCAACACACATACACAAAGAATAACACGACAGACATAATCTGAATCAACTTCTTCTATTAATTCAAGATATGTACATGGGTGTTCTTCTACAATTCTCTGCTTCTCTCCTATGCTCTAGATTCCTCTAATTCTTCCCTAAACTATGTTACAATGCACAATGAGGATGTCTATATCCGTTCTCCCTCTTTCTTCTAGAACTGTCTAATCTAATATTCAATTCTACCTACCTACATTTACTACTATAAATGCCTCTGTCTATCTCAGATGAGAGCGGGGCGCTCAAGGTCTGATTGCATTTTACCAAGGTGCCTTCATTAAATGATCTCATTTATGCTTGGCACATCAACTTCAAGGTAAATTTCAAAATTTTTGGCTGGCGTGTGCCCAGCTATCCTTTGTCTTCTGCGCTAGCTCGCTTGTCTCGAGAGATGCTCCTACATCATACTCCCTCGCTTGAAAATTTGCATGGGCTCTTGCCCATGAGCTCCTGCACAGTATGTCCATGCTTCAAAATCTCTATTTCAGTCTCCCAGCTGTCATCTTCAACTGGATGGCCCTTCCACTTGACCAAATATTCAAAATATTCTTTCCTTCTAGTTTTCTTACCCACTCGTTTGTTCAATATATGCTCCATCTGTGGCTTCTCTGCAACTGGCATTTGCTTCTGCCACTGAACCTCCGGTTGTTCATCACTTGTTCCTACTTCCTCAAGCTTGTATGGGTATAAATTCGAGACATTGAATATCAGAGATATTCCGATTCCATCCGGTAACTCAATCTCATAAGCATTTTCTCCCATCTTCTTCAAGACCTTGCACGGTCCGATTTTCTTCATTTTCAATTTATTGTATGTTCCTCTTGGGAACCTTTCCTTCCTTAGATGTGCCAAAACCAAATCACCAACCTCGAACTAAAGTTGTCTTCTATGCTGATTGGCTCTGCGCTTATATTCTTGGCTTGATTTCAGCAACCACTCCTTCACCTGGCTGTGAAGTTCTTTCATTGCCTCAGCAAATTCTTCTTCCCTAGCGCTCCTAGTAGCAGTTTGTTCTGAATCTCTCAATTCAGGAACCCCTCTCGGTTGTGTGCCATATACAATCTGGAATGGACTCTGCCCTGTGCTCCTGTTAACAGATTCATTGTAAGCAAATTCTGCCTGCGGCAATATATTTTCCCAACTGCTATGGTGCTCTGTCACCAAGCTTGTCAACAAGTCTCCCAGACTTCTGTTCACCAATTCTGTTTTTCCATCCGTCTGAGGATGATAAGCTAAACTAAACAACAAGTTAGTCCCCAGCTTCTTCCATAATGTCCTCCAAAAGTGTCCTAAGAACTTTGTGTCTCTATCCGAAACTATGCTTCTGGGTAAGCCGTGAAATCGAACAACTTCTTTGAAAAACAGATTCACGATGTGCGTCGCGTCACTGGTTTTCTGACATGGGATAAAATGTGCCATCTTGGAAAATGTGTCCACTACCACAAAGACTGAATCAAATCCTCTTTGCGTCCTTGGCAATCCCAATACGAAATCCATGCTGATTTCATCCCACGGCCTCTCAGGTATGGGTAATGGTTGATAAAAATCCGCATTCTGCTTCCTTCCCTTTGAATGCTGGAAAATCCTGCACCTGTCTACAAACCGCTTGACCTCTGACTGCATCCTTGGCCAAAAGTATGACTCGCTCAGCTTTTCAAATGTCTTATCATGACCGAAGTGTCCGGCCAATCCTCCACTGTGATTTTCCTTTAACAGATTCTCCCTCATGGAGCAATTTGGAATACACAACTGATTTCCTCTGAACAATAATCCATCTTGGATCATATAGTCTGTCCAAAGGCTTCTGTCTCTGAGAACTAGATTCTCAGCTGCTTCATATGCTTCCTTAAAATCCTAGTCATCTGCATACATGTCTCTGAGATCATCAAAGCCTAATGTCCTGACTTTGAATTCCTGCATCAACAAACATTTCCTGCTCAAAGCATCAACAACTTTGTTAGCAGTACTAGAAATATGTTTTATCACAAAAGTGAAATTTTGCATGTATTCAACCCATTTAACATGCCTCTGATTCAACTTTTCCTGTTGAGTCACAAACTATAATGCACAGTTATCACTATATAAAACAAATTCCTTTGGAATCAAATAGTGCCTCCATTTCTTCAATGCCTGTATGATGGCATAAAATTCCTTATCATACGTGGATTATTTCTCCTTTGCCTCATTCAACTTCTCACTGAAATATGCAATTGGTCTGTCCTCCTGACTTAAGACCGCTCCTATGGTAAAACCGCTTGCATCACATTTTACTTGGAATGTCTTTTGAAAATCCGGCAACACCAGAATTGGTTGTTCCGTAATCTTTTGTTTCAACAAATTGAAACTCTTCTCAGCCTCATCAGTCCAGTGAAAAGATTTATGTCTTTTCTTCACTGTATCCATCATTGCTGCACTAATTCCACTGAAATTCCTGATGAATTTCCAGTAGAAACTAGCCAGTCCATGAAAACTCCTCACCTCAAATACGTTCCTCGGTGATGGCCAATTCTTGATCACCTCCACCTTATCTGGATCCATCCTCAACTCATTTGCAGATATAACAAACCACAAATAAATGAGTTTTGTCTTCATGAATGAGGACTTCTTCATGTTTATCAACAACTTCTCTTGTTGTAATCTCTTCATCACAATGGCTAAATGCTTCAGATGTTCAACCTTTGTCTTGCTAAAAACCAATATGTCATCCAGATACACGACGACAAATTTCTTGATGAAATCCTTCAGGACTTCATTCATAAATCTCATAAAGGTACTCGACGCATTCGTCAAGCCAAACGGCATGAAAAGCCATTCATACAAACCTTCAGTTGTCTTGAATGTTGTTTTCCATTCATCACCTTCTCTCATACGAATCTGGTGATATCCACTCTTCAAATCTATCTTTGAAAAAAATCTTGCTCCACTTAAGCAATCCATCAAATCATCCATTCTTGGCAATGGGAATCTATACCTGATGGTTATTTTGTTGATTTCCCTTGAGTCGGTACACATTCTCCAGCCCCCATCTTTCTTCAGACTGAGTACTGTCAGAACAACACATGGACTCAATCTTTCCCTGACCAAACCTTTGTCCAACAACTCCTGGACCTGTCTTTTAACTTCTTCATTCTCCTACAGCGTCAATCTGTACGCGGCTTTGTTTGGCAAACTGGCTCCTGGTATGAGATCAATATGATGAATCACACTTCTCATCGGTGGAAATGAATGAGGTAATTCATCCACTACAATATCAACGAACTCTTCCAGCAGTTCCTGAATATCCTCTAGTAGCTCATCCACTCTTGTGCTAGTCAGAACAATTCTCAGTTTTCTAACCACAAAGAATTGTGGATCCTCCTTTTTCTTAACTTCGGTAAGAAGTTCCTTCCCACTCATGAGAAGTACGGTGTTTCTTACCTCCGGTTTCACCTCTTTATCCTCAATTGGATGCAACATATGGGTTCTCCCATTCTTCTCGAGGGTGTATGTGTTCATCCTCCCATCATGAATCACATTTCTATCATATTTCCATGGTCTACCCAGCAATAAATGATAGACATCCATAGGAATGACATCATAGAGTATTTTATCATTATACCCCCCTATTTTGAATTCAACTAAACACTGTTTAGTGACATTTACCTGATGTCCCTTCTGTAGCCATGAAACTTTGTATGGACTCGGGTGATTAGTTGTCTCCATCTCCAGCTTCTCCACCATATTGGTTGAAACGAGATTATATGTGCTTCCACTATCCACGATAACCTTGCACACTCTATCCTTGGTCTTGCAAGCAGTCCTAAAAAGACTATTCTTATGTGTTGAATTCTCCATCTCCTTCTCTGGCATCAAAAGGACCTTTCACATCACCAACGATCTTCCGCCTTCAGCGTATTCTGCCTCAACATATCTCCTCTGTGTCTCGGCAATGTGAGTCTCTCCAGTTTCTTTCTTTTTCTTTGGACACTCGAACGACTTGTGCCCATTCTTTCCACATGTGAAGCATGTGATTACTCTACCTGTTCCTCTTCCTCTACCTCTGGTATGAGGAAATCTATCATTATCATCATATCCTCCTCTCTACTCAGTATGTTGTTCTCTTTGCTCTACATATCACCCTCGCTGTGAGCTTCCACCTCTCTCTGTCCGAGTCTGAGGTTTTTTCCAGTCGTCCTTGGGCTTCTAGGTTCTTTCCTGGGCAACTACCTTGCCTCTGCGCTGACTTCTGCCTCAGCCTCTTTGACTCTACTTACAGCTCAGCTTCTCTTCATCTTTCAGAGCCATTTGGTAATCATCCTCCACCATTCGGATGGTTTCCATGCTCATCTCATCCTGAATCTCATATCTCAGGCCATTCATATACCTGGCCACTTTTTCGTCATTGCTTTCACGATGACCTGCCCTAATGTTCAACCTGTAAAACTCTTCAGTATATTCCTTTACTATCATCTGCTTCTGTCTCAGGTTTTTCATCCTCTTGAACAGAGAAATTTGATAATCCCTGGGAATAAATTTTTCCTTCATCTTTGCAATCATCCTATCCCAGCTCTTAATTTTCTGCTTGCCTTGGCAATGCCTGTTAGCTTGTAGTTCATCCCACCACAAGGCTGCATGTCCTTTTAATATTGTGATGGCATGCCTAACCTTATTATCATCTTCAATATCTTCATAGTCGAAGTAAGTATCTAGAGCTCTAATCCAATCCAACATCTCTTCTACATCCAGATTTCCCTCGTAAACTTGAACGTCCATTTTCACCTTTGTACTCATTCTTTCAACAACTTTGAGTAAACGTTCACTCATTGCATCTTCCGCTGGGATTTCTTCTTCTCTATGTCTAACATCATCTTCATCCTCGGATTCACTAATATCTCCTACATCAGCTTTGCTCCTTTCTCTTATCTCCATGTCCTCCATTCTGGCATGAAGATTTCGCATTTCTTTCTCCATGTCTGGATTCTGCACTTACCTACCTCTTTCTCTGGACATTTCTCTTTCCTCCTCTGGGTCGTGCGATTGTCTACCCCTTCTCCTTGGTGGCATGGTGAACTTCCTTCTTCTCTGCTACAAAAAGAAAAGAAATTGTCTAAGCTCTGATACCACTTGACGCAGGTGCGCCACCCAGGGCACGTCCGCTCACAGGACCTTCTCTCCTTCCTCGACCTGAAGAAATCAAAGGTTCCTTATTTCCCTATCGGGAAATGTTCCACCCATAACAAATCTCCTACAAGACCTCCCTTAACAATCAAAAAATCAACACTGGCCTTTTCCTTTGTTATCGGGATTCCTCTTATCAGGGATTTGACATTTGAAATGTCCAGACACTTTGTTTTTCTGATCCCCGATCCCCGATATGTTCCTTTGTTTCTTTAGCCCCCCCACCTGGCTAAGCCTTTGGTCCATGCGACCGCTTTCTATAAGACCTCATTCTTATACCCCTTCCATCGGGGTTTCTGTCTTCAAATTCCCGATGCTCCTCAAATTCACATTAACACTCTAGGCTAAGCTCCTGGGTCCACATGACCTCTCCTTATATGACCACAGTCATATCCCTCATCGGAGTTTCAGACTTTCCGATGTCAAAATACAATTGTCCCCTGGACTTGCAATTCCCCGAATCCCGGCGCGCCTTTTCCACGATAGCCCTCCTGGCTATAGGCCTTGGCCCGTATGACCGATAACCCATGACCGCGGTCTTATCTCTGTCGAGGCTACAGGATTTCAAAGGCTGCAAAAAAATTACCCGTGGGTTTCCCGATTCTTCGAACACCGATTCTCCATCAGGTTGACAACTGGCTTCCACTACGGTGCCTTCCTCCTTTCTTTCATGCTGACAGCTGGTTGCACAATTGTACCTTCCTCCTCATCTAGATTTCGTGGTTCATGAAACCAAAGTGCATAAACACTTTGTTACCGGGATCACCGATATCCCTATGACTCAAAACCCGATGGATGATTCCTTATCGGGAATTTTCCCGATGGTACTGATTGCCTCCACGCGTCCCTTCTAACGAACAGTCCCGATTTCACCGGGGTTTCGAGACTTGTAATGTCCCAATTTTCTTGTCCTCAGGAACTCCAATTTCCCGGTGCGGAATATCCCAACTCTCTTCGAATTCCTGACACTTGTCCTCCCGAATGAACGACTTAGATTATGTCTGGGTTTTCACTATGAACTTCCCCGACCTTCTGTTATCGAAACTTCTGATTCCAGAACTCCGGACACCTCGATCTCTGCCACTTGTCCAACTATCGGATGGCTCTGATCTTCCCGGGACTTCGGGGTTTCGAATGTTGAAAAACATTCGACTCTAGGATTTTCGATCCTTCGAATCCCGATGGTCACCCTCGTGCGACTTCTGTCAGATCCAACAACTGACAGGTGTTTAGGGAGATCTGACGGTCCTCAATCTCTGGAGCTTGAACTCCGAACACAGCCGTAAGCTCCTCACTTCTATGACAGATCCAATGGTTGACGGGACTTTGTTTATCCTCACCGTAAGATCCCAACCGTCGATTTCTTTTCTCCTTGAAGATTTCCTTTAAAATAATTTAAGTGTTCCTCTCCAGATTTTGTTGTTCTGTGGCGCGACTGTGTAGCAACTAGCTTACGCACTCCTCGGAACGAACTTCCAGTGCTTCTCTTCAATGAACTTGGAAGCCTTATCCTTCCTAAACTTCACACAATTCTGAGTCTCCACGAAGACTCTTGCACGCACTCCTTGCGGCAATCCTCGAACTCTTCTAAGTGTTGAGTTCTTTTGACTCTGTGCATGCCTGCAACAACAATCCTTTAATACTTCGCTTAGTTTCATGACTGAGACTCTCCTTAGCCTGCGCACTCCTTGCATGGCTCGTAGAACCCAATTTTACTTTTGGGTGAATGAGAACAAGAGCTAACTACCTAAGCCTTCTGTCAATGCACTCCTTGCGGACGACTTCAACTGCTCTCCTTACAGGAATCCTCGCTCAGATATAGAAACAATTGTTACGCATTCCACTTCCTCTCAGATTTCAATCTCAACACATGAAATCATACACACAACATAATAGAAAATGCATAACAGGAAGTAAATACTCATGAGCATAGCATTCAACACACATACACAGAGAATAACACGACAGACATAATTTGAATCAACTTCTTCTATTAATTCAAGATTTGTACATGGGTGTTCTTCTACAATTCTCTGCTTCTCTCCTATGCTCTGGATTCCTCTAATTCTTCCCTGAACTATGTTACAATGCACAATGAGGGTGCTTATATCTGTTCTCCCTCTTTCTTCTAGAACTATCTAATCTAATATTCAATTCTACCTACCTACATTTACTACTATAAATGCCTCTGTCTATCTCAGACGAGAGCGGGGCACTCAAGGTCTGATTTCATTTTACCAAGGCAACTTCATTAAATGATCTCATTTATGCTTGGTGCATCAACTTCAAGGGAGATTTCAAAATTTTGGGATGGCGTGTGCCCAACTATCCTTTGTCTTCTAAGCTAGCTCGCTTGTCTCGGGAGATGCTCCTGCATCAGCAAGGCATGGCATGACATGGTATGGCATCGAAAGGAAAGTCTAGGAAAGGAAAGGAAAGGCTAGTCATTGATCACATACTTTGTTTTGGACGCCCCATCCACTTGGCATCTTTCACATTCATCTATGGAGTTGGATACCTTGGAATTCATAAATGCGGAGTGGTTGCATGCATGCATATTCTTGGAGGGAATATTCCATGTGGACACTTCACATTTGAATTGTCTTGATGCCTATTTTTGGTGGTGTGTCTCCTTCACGAGCATTATTTGGTGCATACTACTACTATTTTTGGATGAGGGGGAATTTCTTTGGAGAGACTAATAATTTCCACATGTTGTAACATGGTCAACCGTGGATTGAGGAGAGATCTACCTAATTAATTATTATAATACTTATTTGATTTGTCATGGAGTTATTTAGCAAATAATAATATTTTATTGTATAAGAGAAGAGACTCAGTATAGAATAAGAGTTCTCTCTCTCCATTGTAAAGGGTTGATAATTTGGGTATTTAGGAGCTCTCCTCTTGGGTTACATTGTAGAACATTTTGGCAAGCTTAATGCATAATTTAAGGTATATTTGCATTTGATGTGAGGATTTATTGTCCACTCATATTTATGTGTTTATTTTTCATTAAGAATACCTTGTAACATGTTGTGGTTTCCACTATAATGAACAGTGCTTCATTTTGGATAGAGTAATGTGATGTTTCAACTCTCTTATTTCAATTGTGATTATTTTAGCCTACATGATTGTTATTATTGGTTCCTGGAGTCTTGACTTGGATGGGTCTTCATTGTTTTGTCAAATTTAGTTAATGAGAACCATTAATTGTGCATGGATTTAGCACTTAGCAATCTTTTACACCATAAGAGATTCGTTAATGCATAACATAAGTATTTATAATAACTTTATAGAAAGTGGACTATTCTTACTTACATAGAATTCATTAACACTTTAAAAAGTAATTAATCAAATTAAATAAATTCATACATTCATACACATAAAATTCATACACTTTGAAATTAATACATTCATCAACACAAAATGCAACAACATTGAGTTTCATAAAAAAATTCCATGAAATTTGTGTGTGTGTGTGTGTGTGTGTGTGTGTATACAACATCGTCAAAATTGTACATTTTTTACAAAATGGCACCTCATGCTCAATATGCCAAATGACAGCAAGTGTCCTAAAAAAAAAAAAAAATTGTGGCCTAGATACAAAATGGTAGTAATTGGTCACTCATTGACCACTTCCACCCTCGCCGCCCTTAGGAGAATCTTGGAAATTGATATCTCTTCTCTTCCTCGAAGAATCACCCCGAGTGGTTTTGGGCCTAGGTGTGGTTCGTCGATTAGGAGATTGCATAAAGAAAAAACATTTTTATAATTTTTTTTCCACAATGAATTAAAAAAATTAAAAATGATACTTTGTAATTCAACATATGAAAAATCACCACATATGGTACTAACAATCGTGAGGGTGTTACCCTCCTTCATGACCCTAATATCTTAGTGATGAAATTTAAACAAGTATGCATAAAATCAATTCCATTCATGATACATAAAAATTTATCATCAACACATTATCTCATTATGGATATATCGGGCCTCAATTGAGAGTCGCTGATAGGTGGAGCACTCGACTATATGTTGGATAGATAGTTCGAATAATGAAGAATGAGGGCACATGAAAAAGTAGTTAGGAATGCAAAAGTAGATAGATGCGCAAAAGAAGGAAGGAAAACAGTCGGGAATGTAAAGGTAACATGCAAGCACAAAGATAGGAAAAGCACGCCCGAACAATGAGTTGTCATGATTTGTAGTCATGAGTTGTCATATGTTTTTGGGATAAGCGAGTAGGGTTTTGAGCCCTAAATTATATGTATAAATATGTAGTGGTTTGGGAATAATGGGGTTCGCTAAGAGAGTGAGAGAATAGGTTGAAGTTAGGATGAAGTCTGAAATTTGTTTCTATTGAGAGAATAGACTGAGGATGAGATAGAGTCTATGTCTGAAGGTTTAGGGAAAGTTTTGCGTAGAGATGCTTGCACTATAGAGAAAATAGGCAAGATGGAGAAATTCATCATGAAGTATCTATTTTAAGAGAAGTGTGCAAGCCTGATATGATTTCAAAACGAATAATAAATAATCTGGTTGTTGTGGACTTAGCCCAATGTTTTGGTGAACCACATTAAATTATGTGTTTGAATGTATTTTTATGTGATTGTCCATGAATTTTCTATTTATGCATAACTAGATCTAGATCTGTGTAGTAGATGATTGATGCTTAGTAAAGATGAATGTTATAGTGAATAATTTATGTTGCAATATGTGTCACAATTATGCTGCATAATTGAGGTTTACTAATTAATCAAGGGAAAGAGATACACAATACTGCACATGGGGTAAATAAGTAAGAATGAACATGATGATAGCCTCCCATCCCATCATCCATGCATAAACTTGGTTCATGAAGCCCCAATAGATGCCTTGGGTGATAATTCACTTGCATGTAGGTGATGTTGAAAGGGCCAGTGTCTACAGGGTTTGTTGGTAGAATAAAATGAACTTAAGGTCTTACAATCGCACACCAACTGTTGGACAACTGAGAGGAGGGGGGGGTGAATCAGTTGTTACTATGCTTAAACTATATGCCCATTTTAGACTCTTTACAGAACACTTAATGAAGATCACAATGATGTAGGGAAGTAAGCAATAGAATATTAAACATCAATCACACACATGAAATACACAGAGACAAATATTTCCTGAGGATACCCATAAAGGTAAAAAAATCTTCTTCTTGATATGATAAGTAATGTTTATTTTCTTTACATTATCATTCTTATGAGCTCCAAATCCTCTTGAGGCTACAACCTCCGTTTTACAAGAAGAAACTTGCTGAGAGCACCAACTCTCTGGTTTCTCTATCACCCACTAGAAGGAAGCACCAAATCCCTGAGTGTTCCAGCACCAACTGGATGGAAGCACCAACTTCCAGTCACACATGCACCAACCTATATAATAGAGAGCAATAGTTTTCCCTTGTACCACCCTTCCACCATGGTTTTTCTGGTTGCAACTAGATGGAAGCTACAACTCCCCGTGTTCAAGCACCCACTTGAAACTCTGAGGACACCAGTCCTCCCTAGCACCTCCCTACCTCCCTGAGATATAAATATTTTCTTTTTATAACTTTATCACAGGGATACAATGTTTATCTATGGCTTACCAGTCTCATCATTGTTCTGCTACACTGGTCTACTCTCCTGCATCCGTGTCTCTCTACTCCCATGAATCACTCTCAACAACAACACCCATCTCTTCTGTGTTCTACATTTTTATATTCTCTGTGCACCTTCTGCATCCTTCATGTGCAATACCTCTGCATTCTCTTCATAGTGTCACTGTTCTTCCCTCCAGGTTGTTCACTACATCTCTTCCTCACTCCTCCATAGCTCCAACAAAAAATTCCTTTCACTTATCTATTCTGCATGCATTTCTCACATCGAGTCATCTCCTGATCATCATGGAAATTATTCATCTTCTCTGGCAATTCTGTGAATGTGAGTTCATCATCAGTGGTTGTTATACTGAGATTCCTTAGCTTCTCTAGTAGTCAAGACTCTTCTTATTCTCTATCAGTTACATCTGGTCAATTATGGCTTATTTGGCTTCTATCCCCTTCCTTCGCGTGACCACCAGCGGTGACCAAGCGCTTATTCAAAAGGCTCTTCTCGATTTTTGTCTAGTGAGCGTTGGTTGCATTTCATGATATGACCTTAGGATGTGAGATTCATGTGACCAAGCTATTGTGGGTGCATCTAAAGGTGGTTTAAACCAAACTTCTTTTCACCCCACAAATCACCACAAGCCTCCACGTGTCCTTTCTCCAAAACCATTGTTTTGATTACGGTCCACTTACAAAAAATTAAGGTCTGAGCATGTTCTGGCCCTGCAATGGAGCACGACCGTCAATATCATGATATTGACAGTGCTCTTGAAAGGATGGTTCAGATATGTCATCTTTATTCCACGGACCAGATCTCTCCTTCCTCCATCAACGACTGAGGTTTCCTTCATGATCTGGGCTTCGGGAGATTCAACTCTCAAACCCTGTTGCTGCTGACTAGATATCTTCCAGAATGGAATATCTTCTAACATCTATCCTCTTCAATTGACAGACCTACCTTCTTTCCTTTGTCCATGTGCAATCCTTGGTCTCAGCGATCAGATGACACTTGTCCCTCCAAACCAATGGACCGGATCGATTTCGTGATTCGGGATCCGGGAGTTTCAATTATCAAGTTCTTGTTTTCTTCTAGAGAATTTCATCTGGAGTCCAAGATCCAATGACGCGTGTCCCTCTCGGATCAACGGTCCTCGTTCACTTTGGGACTTTGACACTTCGGCAATATCAAACCTTTCTCCTTCGCATTTTCCCGGAGATGACAATCTACTGACGTGTGTCGTCTTTAATCCAATGACTATCCTCCTCTTTGGGACTTCGTCCTTTGGCCTTCAACAATCTAAAATCTTTCTCCTTCTCATTTTCCCAGAGATGACAATCTATTGATGCGTGTCCTCTTTAATCCAACAACTATCCTCCACTTCGGGACTTCGACCTTCGGAAATCTCAAACCTTTCTCCTTCGTGTTTTTAGGGAGAAGTTTTGCCCAGAGTTCACAATCCGTTGACACATATCATTCTACACGATCAACGATTGAGAATACACTCGAAGTGATCTTCAGATCGGATGACTCGTATCCACTTTGGGTCTTCGGCATTTGAGACTTTGGATCTTTGGTCGAGTACTGGTGGTAAAACCCTCGAAGAAAAACTCCCGCAGTGATGTAGCTCTTGCGTCACTCGATGACGTGTCACGAGCCGAGAAACTGCCACGTGTCGCTCGTATGTTTGATTTCCACGTACCTTAAATTCTTAATCAACTTGACACTTGTCATTTTCAGATTGTGCCACGTGTCCTTGCTAACATGGTTTGCTGACGTGGTCTACCACATGTCCTTGAGGATGATATTTGCTGACATAATCTATTGACGTATATCTCCCTTCTCTAATGGTCATTGTCTGATATCCAGATCCGACGGTTGATGAAAATTCGCATTTCGGGGATTTCAAATCACAAACATTTAGGAGCGTAACCTCCTCACATTTCTATATCTGAAGTGAATGTTGTTCATTCGATCAGGATCTTGGATTGACGAGTCGATCTGTTTATGATGTAACTTTGATAGCTTATCCTATCCTTCCACTCAAAATTGATCCGATGGTTGATGAAACTTTGCATTCCAGAGATTTCAAATCTCAAACTTTCTTGAGTGTAAAATCCTCACATCTTTAGACCCAAACTAATCATTGTTCATCGATCATGTTCTCAGATCGACGACTCAATATTTATGCACGCTCCTCTTATTTAGACACTGATTTGATGACCACTGTCGCTCCTCAACATGAGCTTACACTTCCTCCCGACTTGGAAGAATTTCTATGTGTCAAAGGCCTCGGCCTTTGATCCTTCTGCGAGTCCCGATGACTTGGACCTCGTCTGCGTTTTTGGAAATTTCTATCTCTCCTGAGATTTGATCTCTGCATACTATTTGATTCTTCACCTGATCTTACATTGTTCCTGTTTCACCATCGATGCACACTCTAATCTTGCCATCAATGACAAGTACACTCTCCCTATAAACATGCCAACAATATCCCCCTTTGTCATCGATGGCAACCCTAAAAGGTTGCACTATTATCCAACTATAGCATCTGGACCACACCTTTTCTCACCCTTTGACATCAATGTCAAATAAAACATGCTCCCCCTGAGTTGTTGCAGTACTTGTCGGAGGTATCATATATTCAACCAATACATACTCCCCCGGACAGGATGGACCCTCTTAGGTTGATAATGGGGTCACGCTCAACTTCTGGTGCAGATACTCAAACTGAGGTTTTGTAAGTGGTTTAGTGAAGATATCAACAATCTGATCTTTGGATGGAATATAATGCAAAGAAACAACAGTGTTGGTCACCTATTCCCTCAAGAAGTGATACTTGATGGGTATATGCTTGGTCTTGGAGTGAAATACATGGTTCTTTGACAAACTGATTGCACTAGTATTATGATAATGAATTGGGATCGGTGCAGTATATTTTACCTCCAAGTCTGCAAATGTCTGAATTATCCATAATACTTGGGTATAGCATGTGGCAACTACAATGTATTCAACTTTTGTAGTTGATAAGGAAATGGAACCATGCTTCTTTCTCAACCATGATATGAGGGAATATCCTAAGTTGAATGCATCTCCACTCGTGCTTTTCCTTTCATCCACGCAGTTATCCCAATCAACATCTGAATAGGCTGAAAGTTGAAAATTCTGATTTCTAGGATACCATAGGCCATAATCCATTGTTCCTTTCAGGCATCTGAATATTATTTTGACAACTAAGAAATGACTCTGTTTAGGTGCATCTTGATACCTTCCTACCATGCCAACAACATGCATTATGTCTGGATGGGATGCTGTGATGTACAATAGGCTGCATATCATAGACCTATATGAACTCTGATCAGCATCAGGTGAATCATCATCCTTTCTTAACTTACGTCCAATGACCATAGGTGTTCTCATAGGTTTAGAATCTTCCATTTGAAACCTTTTCAACATTTCTCTTAGATATTTTTCTTGAGAAAGAAATATTCCTTCATACCTCTGAGTAATTTGTAGGCCAAGGAAAAATGGCAGTTCCCCTATCATAGACATTTCAAATTCAGAATGCATGGAAGAAGAAAACCAGTTTACCAATGAAGCTTTATTACTACCAAAGACGATGTCATCTACATAGACCAACACAATGAGTAGATCATTATACTCTCTTTTGATATATAGGTTTTTGTCAATTGTTCCTCTCTTGAACCCTATGTCTTGTAGATATGTATCCAGTCTATGATACCAGGCACAAGGATCTTGTTTCAACCCATATAAGGATTTCTTCATCTTGCAGACAAAGTCAAGGTTATTTGACAGTTGGAAACCCTCTAGTTGTTCCATATATACTTCTTCTTTTAGATCTCCATTTATAAAATCTTACTTGACATCCATTTGGTAGACTTTAAATTTTTTATGACAAGCATAGGCAAGAAACATTCTATAGCTTCTAATCTTGCTACAGGCACAAATGTTTCATCAAAGTCCAGTCCTTCTATTTGAGCATATCCTTTGCATACCAATCTAGCCTTATTTGTTACAATATTTCTTTTCTCATTCATCTTATTTTTGTAGACCCATTTGGATCCTATTACATTTTTATTTGTTGGCCTAGGAACGAGTTCCCAAGTGTCATTCTTTTCAATCTGGTCCAGTTCCTCATTCATTGATTTTAACCAATTTACATCTTCACTGGCTTCATTGAAGTTCTTGGGTTCCACTATGGATATGAAGGCCATATGTGATTGCTCGGTGTCTTTGATTATACTTCTCTTGGTTTGTACACCTTTGCCTTTCTCACCAATTATCTGACTTTCTGGATGATTCTTTTGAGTAATTCTGGAAAAAGGATTTAATGTTGATTGTTGTCCTGACACTTCTTGTCTGGGTGTCTCTTCTCCATATAATTATTGGATCTGTTCATCTTTCGTTTAAGCTATGTCCTCTGTAGTAGGCTCAATATTGCTCACCTCTCTTTCTGGGACTCCTTCATCAGCCTTTAAATCAATGCAATCAACTAATTTATGCAATCTTTTATTAAAACATCTATATCCTATACTATTGGTATCATATCCTAAGAATATGCCTTCATCAACCCTGTCATCATACTTTCCAAGGTTTTCATTATTATTCTTTATGTAGCACTTACTCCCAAAGACTTTGAAGTGTTTGATTGAAGCAAGTCTTCCATACCATAGTTCATAAGGTGTCTTGTCACTATGTGGTCTGAGGTGGGCCTTGTTAAGAATATGGACTGATGTGTGTATTGATTCTACCTAGTAAGTTTGACCAATGTTCTTCTCATTCATCATTGACCTAGCCATTTGTTGAACTCTTCTATTTTGCCTCTCAACTACTCCATTTTGTTGTGGAGTTCATGGGATTGCGTATTCTCTCTTGATCCCATGTTTATCACATAATTTATTGAAATCACTTGACATAAATTCTCCTCTTCTATATGATGTTACTGCCTTTAACCTCTTGCATGTTTGATTCTCAGTTAAAGCCTTAAATATTTTAAATTTCTCAAATGCTTCAGCTTTTTCTTTGAGAAAAACAACCCAAGTAAGTCTAGAGAAATCATCAATGATCAGCATAAATTATTTTTCCTTCCCCGCGCCTTCCTGTCTTGATGGTCCACATAAATCCATATGAACTAATTGGAGTGGTTTCTCTATTGAAGTAGAGCTCTTGGATTTAAATTGTGTCCTAGTTAGCTTTCCTACTTGGCAGGGTTTAGACATAAAGTCTTGTGACTTTGATATTCTTGGAAGATCTTTTAGTGCCTCAAGATTTTTGAGCTTGATTAAGTGGTCAAAGTTTATATGTCCAAGTCTCCTATGCCATAACCAACTTTCATCATGTTTTCTTAGATGACACTCTTCTTTATCTTCTTTTAGCACATATACATTATTTTATGTCCTTATGCCTTTAGCCACCACTTGTCCTGAGTTAACAGAATTTATCTTACAATCCTTGGAAGTGAACACCACTTCACATCCTCTGTCACACATTTGACTTGCATTGAGAAAATTATGTTTCAGCCCATATACAAGAAGAACATCCTGGGATTTTCCTTTACCATTACTCAAACTCAACATCCCTTTACTTTGGATTTTACTTGGTTCATCATTTCCAAAGGTTACATTTCCTATTTTGCTTTTACGTATAGACATAAAATTATCCTTGTCTCCAGTCATGTGCTTGGAACATCCACTGTCTATATACCATGCATCTTTTTTTTTATGAGCTGAAAGTACTAGACCACATTTTTCACTGTCTTTCTTTTTCCATGTGCTGGCATTTCTAGCTAAAGGATTTATCCCTGGATCTGCCTTGTACTTCTTCAAATGGTAGTTTGCAGCTTTGTGTCCAAAGTTATGATAGTTATAAAATTTGATCTCATTGTTCAGTAGGTCAAAGTGATTGGTGCTATATTGTCTATTCACTGGATGCTTAGTTCTATGTTGTAAATATTGTCTATTTCTTGACCTCCTTGGTTGCATGTCTCTAAACTTAATTTGACAGTTTACAATCTTATAACCAAAATTAGAACAATAAAAACATAGCAATGAAATAAATTTTGGTACCTGAAGGATGGCCTTCTTCTTGGCATTTGTTTCTCCATCTTCTGATCTCTTTGTTTTTTATCAGGGATCATCTTGTCTTTATTAGCTTTAGGTGACATAGTACTCTCATGGTCTAATTGTCTGCTGACTTGGAACTTGATCATCTTAACCGGCTCTTTGCTTTCAGGTTATTTACTACTTCAACCATTTACATAACCTAAATCAATCTTCAACAACGGAGATCTCTGTTTGCTCAAAATGTCATTTAGTTATGTTGTGGCTTTAATTCTTAGAAGGTTTTGAAGATACAATGTTTTAAACCTCTCCATCTCTTTTCTGTTTTTTACTACCTCTTCTTTGAAGGCTTCAAATCTTGCCTTCTTTTATGATAACTACAGTTTCAGAATGTCCTCTATTTTCTTTGCCTCTTCTAATTCCACTTTTATCAGGGCAAAGTCTTCATTAGGTTCTTTATTGTCTTTCTCAAACTGTATCAACAACTGTTTTTGTTTTTTCTTCTTAGATCTGAGTCTAGCAATTTCTTCTATATCACTGATTAGTTCTCCTTCCAAGTCAATCACAGCTTCTTCACCGTCAACATTACTTCCTGTGATTTTATTATCATAATCCTCTTGGGATATAAGCATAAAGTCATTAACCTTATCTTCACACGAGGAGTTACTATCTGTGTCTTATGAAGAGTCATCATTGTTTACACATAAACTTTTCTTTTTACCAAATATCTTGGGTTTGAACTTCTTTTCTCCTTCAGAATTCTGATCCTGCTTCTTGTGTGGACACTTAGATGCAAAGTGACTTATCTTTCCGCAGTTAAAACATTTGAAGGGCAATTTTCCTTGGTACTTGCCTGATCCTTTCTTTAGTCTTCTAACAAATTTTGCTTCAATTTCGTCAAGCTCAGAATCCTCATTCTTATCATCTTTAAATGATGTTTCTCTAGAAGTGGATTTATCTTTACCTATCCTTATTTCATATGTAGTCAACGTTTCTAGAAGTTGATGAAAAGGAATATTTTTTAGATCATTAAGTTCTTCTATATAAGAGACCTTTGGGTTGAACCTATCTAGCAAAGATCTTAAAATATTCTAGACTAAAACTATGTCTTCAAACTTCTCACCAGGACTCTTCATGGCATTCACTAGTTCTTCAACTCTTAGAAAGTACTTCCCAACAGTTTCATCCTCTTTCATATTTAGTTGTTCAAAATGTAATCTGTAGGTTTGAAGCTTGCCTTCCTTTACCTTCTCATTACCTTCTCATTACCTTCTCATTACCTTCATAATTGCTAATGAGTTTGTCCCACATTTGTTTGGCAGTTTCAAAGTGCATAAATTTTACAAATTCTTCTTTTGCAAGCCCACTCAGAATAACATTCATAGCCTTAGCGTTGAAGCTGAATTCTAGCTTGTCATCCTTATTATCTAGTACAACTAGATTTACGTAACCAGTCTCTACCACATCCCAAACATATGCACCTAAAGCCATTATGTAGGTTCTCATCCTAACCTTCCAGATGGAAAAGTTTGTTCCATTGAACAGAGGGGCCTTATTGGTTGAAGTTCCTTCATGGCTTGACATGTTTAAGATTATTGATCTACCTTTAAATAAAAGGAACCGACTCTGATACCAATTGTTGGACAACTGATTGGGGGGGGGGGTGAATCAGTTTTTACTGTGCTTAAATAATATGCCCATTTTAAACTCTTTATAGAACACTTAATGACGATCAAAATGATGCAGGGAAGTAAGCAATAGAATATTAAATATCAATCACACACATAAATATACAGAGACAAATATTTCCTGAGGAAACCCATAAAGGGAAAAAACTCTTCTTCTTGATATGATAAGTTTCCATTATCATTCTTATGAGCTCCAACTCCTCTTGAGGCTACAACCTATTTTTTACAAGCAACAACTTGTTGAGAGTACCAACTCTCTAGTTTCTCTAGCACCCACTAGAAGGAAGAACCAACTCCTTGAGTCTTCCAACACCAACTGGATGGAAGAACCAATTTCCAATAACACAGGCACCAACCTGTATAACAAAGAACAATAGTTCTCCCTTACAACACCCTGCCACCCTGGGTTTCATGGCTGCAACCAGATGGAAGCTACAATTCCCTGCGTTCAAGCACCCACTTGAAACTCTGAGGACACTAGTCCTCCCTAGAACCTCCCTACCTCCCTGAAATATAAATCTTTTCTTTTTATAACTTTATCATAGTGATACAACATTTATATATGGCTTACTAGACTCATCATTGTTCTGCTACATTTCTATGCTCTCCAACATCTGTGTCTCTCTACTCGCATGAATCACTCTCAATAGCAACACCCATCTCGTCTGTGTTCTACGTTTTTATAGTCTTTGTGCACATTCTACATCCTTCATGCGCAATACCTTTGGATGCTCTTTACAACGTCACCGTTCTTCCCTTCAGGTTGTTCACTGCATCTCTTCCTTGCTCTTGTATAGCTCCAACAAAAAATCCATTTCACTTATCTGTTCTACATGCATTTCTCACATCGATTCATTTCTTGATCATCATGGAAACTCTTCATCTTCTCTAGCAGTTTTGTGCATGTGAGTTCATCATCAGTGGTCATTATGCTGAGATTCTTTATCTTCTTTGGTAGTCGAGACTCTTCATATTTTTTGTCCATTACAACCAGTCAATTATGGATTCTTTGTCTTCTAGACCCTTCATTCGCATGGACATCGATGATGACCAAGTGCTTATTCAAAAGGATCTTCCCGATTTCTGTCTAGTGAGCGCTGGCTCCATTTCACGATATGACCTTGGGCTGTGAGCTTCATGTGACCAAGATATTGCGGGCACTTACAAATGTGGCTTAGAACAAACTACTTTTTTCCCCGCAAATCACCATGATCCTCCACACATCCTTTCTCCAAAACCGTGGTTTCGAATGCAGCCCGCTTTTGAAAAATTAAGGAACGAGCATGCTCTGGCCCCGCAATGGAGCATGACTATCAATCTCATGATATTGACGGTTATCCTGAATGGAAGGTTTAGATCTATCCTCTTGAGTCCACAGGCCAAATATCTCCTTCCTCCATCAACGACTGAGGTTCCCTTCGTGATCCGGGCTCCGGGAGATTCAACTCTCAAACCCTGTTGTTGTTGACTAGATATCTTCCGGAATGGAAGATCTGTTGACATATGTCCTCTTTAATCGACAGCTCTACCTTTTTTCCTTTGTCCATGCATAATCCTTGGTCTCAGCAATCAGATGAAACTTGTCCCTCCAAATGAACAGACGAGATCGATTTATCTATCTGGGCTCCAGGAGTTTCAATCCTCAAGTTCTCATTTTCTCCCAGAGCCTTTCATCCGGATTCCACAATCCAACGACGTGTGTCCCTCTTTGATCAATGATCCTCGTTCACTTAGGGACTTCGACACTTCGGCAATCTCAAACCTTTCTCCTTCATGTTTTCTCTGAGATGACAATATATTGATTCATGTCCTCTTTAATCCAACGACTATCCTCCTCTCCAGGACTTCGGCCTTCGGTAATATCAAACCTTTCTCCTTCGCGTTTTCCTGGAGATGACAATCTACTGACGTGTGTCCTATTTAATCCAACGGGTATCCTCCACTCCAAGACTTCGGCCTTCGACAATATCAAACCTTTCTCCTTCACATTTTCCTGGAGAATTTTCTCCTAGAGTTCACAATCTGTTGACACGTATCATGCTACACGATCAACGATCGAGAATACACTCGAAGTGATCTTTACATCGGACGACTCATATCCACTTCAGGTCTTCGAAATTTGTGACTTCGGGTCTTTGGTCGAGTACTAGTGGTAAAAATACTGAAGAAAAACTCCCGCAGTGACATAACTCTTGCATCACTCGATGACATGTCATGAGCTAAGCAGTTGCCACGTGTCACTCTAATTTGTGATTTCCACATACTTGAAATGATGAATCAACTTGACACTTGTCATTGTCTAATTGCACCAAGTGTCCTTGCTGAAGTGGTCTACCACATGTCCTTGAGGATGATATTTGCTGACGTAGATCTCCTTGATCTAACGGTCATTTTCTAATCTCCAAATTCGACAGCTGACGAAACTTTGCATTCCTGGGATTTCAAATCTCAAACATTCAGGAGTGTAACCTCCTCGCATCTCTATATCTGAATGGAATGTTGTTCATTTGATCAGGATCTTGGATCGATGACTAGATATTTCTATGCTGTAACTTTGCCATCTTATCCTGTCCTTCCACTCGAAATTGATCCGATAGTTGACGAGACTTCGCATTCCAGATATTTTAAATCTCAAACTTTCTTGAGTGTAAACTCCTCACATATTTAGACCCAAACTAATCATTGTTCATCGATCATTTTCTTAGATCGATGGCTCGATCTTTCTACGTGATCCTCCTTTCTGGATACTAATCTGACAACCACTATCGCTCCTGCTCCCGAGCTTACATTTCCTCCCGACTTGGAAGAATGTCTATGTGTCAAAGACCTCGACCTTTGATCCTTCTACAAGTTCTGATGACTTGGACCTTGTCTGTGTTTTTGGAAACTGATATCTCTCTTGAGCTTTGATCTCTACATATTGTTTTCTTCTTCACCCGAGCTTACGTTGTTCATGTTTCTCCATCGATGCACACTCTGATCTTGCCATCAATGACAAGCACACTTTGCCTGTAAACATTCCAACAACAAATGGTTCCGTTGTTGGGACCCAAAATTTGTGATTGAGGGAATGTTTTGGATGTCGACTGAGAAAGAGATCACCAAATGGATAGAAATGAAGTAATGATATTTATCTCATAAAGAGAATATAAACCCTCAGATGAGCGATGAGAAATGAATGCAAAGGAATGTGTACACAGAGCTACATGAGATTTTCTTTGGTGAATTTTTTATTATCTTAACTGAGTGGCTAGAAATATTAGTGGAGAATATTGGAAGGTACCGAACTCGAGCGCTGAGGAACTGGACTCCTGAGTTGGTAAGACAGTTGAACTATGTAAGTAATAATACTTCTCATGCAAATGATTTCTAGTTGAACAATATATTTATAGGTTGTATTATGGAATTTGCAATAGATTGTACACAGTAATATAGTGTTGCGGAGAGGGATTTATTTAAAAGACCGTGTGGATGGTTTATGAAAGAATTGGGTATCTAGATAAATATGTTGTTGTGAAATAAGTGCATGATGACGATGGAATCTGATTGATAAGGGGATTCACGCACATAGGGGAACTGGGGGATGACCAGAGGATAGTTTGAAGGTAGGAAAGAATGAAGGAATAAATGAAGCAGGAAGGGAGGGACTGAGCATGTAGAGAAACAAAGAAGGTGTATCAGAAGAGGAAGGACGATTTGGAGTACTACACAGTGGAAGAAGGTACAAGAGGATGAAGATTGAGACTGAGAGAGGAGAGTCATGCAGTGATATTGAGGGGAGAGAACCCTATGCAATCATCCAGATCATAGAGACATCACACATAAAAGGAGAGGAAGAGAATTCTCAGTTCATTCCTATAATACAAGATTCATTAATTCCTACTAAGACTGGATGCTACGTCGATTCCACGACCCCATGTGCGTCACCTAGATCAGAAGTAATATTTAAGGATTTATCAAAAGAACTTATAGTTAGCAGGGGAAGACAAAGTAGTAGTAACCAGAGCATTGCAAGTAGTGCACTATTGAAAAAAAAATGGTCATATATATTTTCCTTCTATTAGATTCATAAAATCCTTGATATCAAAAGAAGACATTTTTTAAAAACTTTTATAAGTTCACTCTGCAGCCCTCATTTTTCATATTCGCCACACATTTTTCGGATCATATTTTTTTTTATGTATAACTAATGTTACTCAAGATCTTGTCCATAGGTATGATTTTGAAGAATCTTTCTAAGTATCATGTTCTCCTCTCCTCTTCTATATTAAAATGATACCATACTTAGAATTTTCACTCAACATATCTCTTTCCATACTCAGTCATATTTCAGTGTTCACAGGTTCTTGAGCCTTCATTTCCACCCACTTGCTTATCTCATAAGTCTGTTTTAACACTTAGCCATTTATTTTAGTTCACGGATTTGAGCTCTCATCCTCCATTTTCCGTGACCTTCACTTTGCACCCCAAGTTCCATGATCTACATTTCGACCATCAACCTTGTCACGAGTGCCAAGCTTCAAAGTATTTCATTCTTCTTGCATGTGAGTCTGACCGACCATTCCTCAATACTTAGTTTAATTTTGTATTGTGGAATCAGAGTTTTGCAGAATCGTGGACTCATACTATTGTTTTTTCTCATTTTCACGAGCCCATCTGAGAAGTATCATTACTTAGCCATTTTTTCATCCATGGAGGATTCACAGGCTGGCAGACTCATACATTCCCTCACCTTCTCATACTACCTCACTTGCCAACCCACTGTCTACATATTACACTCTCTACCTCCGACACGTACATTTCTCCCCTTACCCCCCTTCTCATTCAAATTTAACACTTAGAATATTTATGACTTTGTCGGGTTTGTGGGCTCGCGAACTCATTCACCTCACCCTCTCACTTTCACGAACCCGCCATGATTTTCTCATTATTCCTCCTTTCTCGTTCACCTCCTTCTTCACTTAACCATTTATCCTATTTTTCATACATTTACCTTGAACCAATAATAGCATTACACATGGCAGCGTGAAATTAACACAAATGGAGACATGGAAGCATACAAAGAGAGATACATGGTGTGATCTTATTGGATGACAAATGGAAGATTCTTATTGGAATATTTTTGGCCTACTGAGTGATGACATGTGGACACATATTATTGGATGAATCATCATGGTGATTGGGCATGAGGTGAACGGCGACGGGATTCCAAAATTATTATTTTATTCAACAATTTTCTAAGGGTTGAACCCCTTATGCTCCATAATCTTTTTCTCGTGTTTCTTGCTAAGTGTATGAAACACTTAGTATTATATACCATGAAAAATCTAATATCCAAATGCATGTGGGATATACTTTTGAAACCAAAAAGTCGAATTTTATGAAGGGAAGCATGAAATTCATCCAAGGGCCCACATTTTCCCATCAGTTTTGATCGATGACGACCGAGTCACCATCTTCAGAGGCCATAACTTGAGATACAAATGTTGGAATCATGAAACCTTTATACCATTGGAAGGGTATTTCGACGTAGAAGATGGTGGTATAGGTGTAAATTGATGAAATTTGATACATTTTTATCATAAATTAAAATATTAGTCAGTTTCATTTTTAATGGGCATGCGTGACAACTCAACTTCATGACCTCATATCTTGAAATCCGGGTGACGGATTTGCACAAAATTTATATCATTGGAAAGATAAGATGATGAACATTACATAAGAAGTGATTTCCATGGATAATTTTTTTATTGTCATTCCCATTAAATTAAAACACAGTCCTCCTATTTGAAATGGGAAATTAATTAAATTGTGAAAGTAAAAGTTTATTTTAAACACTTATTAAAAAGGGAAAGGGACACATTTTAGATATGTAAATATTGATATTATAATTTAATTAATGAGGAATTAATTAGGCACTAATTAAATTGATTTTTTCAAGAAGAAACTTGTACGATAATTTCAAGAGAGGAAGAAAACCCTAACTACTCAAGTAGTTAGAAAATCCCTTCTTAAAAAGAGAAGAGAGGCTTCTTCAAAGGCTCCAAGAATCAGAATTGTCAGAGGGGTAGGGAAGAAGATCAGAAGAAGAAAAAATTGGATCCATGAATACACATCCAAGCTTTTGATCAAAGAAAATAGATCTCCATCCTCTCCAAGCAAAGGTTATAATGAAGGTTTCTAGTGTTAGAAAATTGGAAACAATTGTAAAAAAAAACCTCTGCTACAACATATGTTATTGATAGCCAATGTTTTTGCAGATATATAACGAAAGTATATTATAACTAAAAATATCAAGGCGGTCAGAGGTGTTAAATTTTTTTTACAAATCAGTGTGTTTGTATAAGGCACAAGCATCGATGTGTACATACAACTACATCACCGGTGTTGTACACTTAACTTTAAGCATCAATGCAGTAAAATATGAAAGCATCGGGGCAGTAAAATATTTAAGCACCGAGGCATTTGTCTTATAAGCACCGGGGCTTTAACATCAAAACACTTTAGGATAGTTAAAAATAATTAAGCACTGAGGCTTTCTACATAGAACAAACCGGTGTGTTATTAATAAGAAGACACCAATGCTATATTAAATAATATGCACCAATGCACTACATGGAAAAATGCCCTAGTGAATTAAAAATCGAAATCACTCATGCTTTTTAGTAACAAACAAGCCACAATGCTTATCAATAACATAATAGCATCGGTGCATATCAATAACTCATATGCACCAGTGCTTTGTATAAGATTAACACACCGATGGCGAAATTTTTAATATAATTTTGTGGTTTTATATTAATAAATTGAAACCAGTGCTAATTGATTACATAAAATCACTAGTATGAATTTCATATGAAATGCACCAGTGAGTTTTAATATTAAATGTTCTGATGAGATTAATAATTAAAATACATCGAGAAATATCGACTTGTGATAGTGCAATTATTGTTATTTTTCAATAACATTATTTATCAAACAATTTACATATATCTTATATTTTGATTAGTGAATTTGGATATGATGTTTGGATTAATTTTTTATATCATCATATTTTGCATCTTTTCATTATAATACTTAGTCATCCATATATTTAATCAACGATGTAACATTTCACAATGACATTGGACAACACAATAGAATAAATTAAAAAATATTTTGTTATACGAATAAGAGGTTCTTTGTCATACAAAATGGGACACTTATCAGTAATCCATCGTCTTTCAATTTGGGCACTATGTCCATTACATTAAAAAAAAATGTCTGATTTTCACAGACAATTATTTCAAAAAAATACAATTGCGGCTTGCATGGATATCCAAATATATTGGTTATCATTCTTCACTGGAACTATTGTTAGTACTCGAGCTACTTCCATGACTTGGGTTATTTTGTTGAATGTTTGGTTGATTGTCTCAATTGTTTTGTTCTTCTTGAAATTCTATCTACAAACATAAAATTATATTGTAATAAGTCTATCTACATTGGTGAGAATAATGAAAATTGAAATAAATAATACATGAATGTAAATTGAAAAGTGACGTACCTCCAAAGAAAGAAGTGACTCATGAATCATACACATATGTTCAAAATCAAATCCCATGCCTTGTTTCAAAAATTCTTCTGTTAGCTCATTTCCATATTTTGTTTACTGCAAGTTTTATACCCCATAATAAATTAGAGATTTAATATAAAGTATTATTTTTGTTTCATTAATTATAAAATGATGGAAGTAAAACAACATAGATTATACTTACAAATTCGACAATCTATTTTTGATATGCCAACATATACTCACAACCCTTAATTAACCCAATTTCAATCAATATTTTTGATGGCTCTTCTTTGTATGTTAACACCTGTTTGAAGATATTCAAGTATGGTTGTTGTAAAACAACTTAAAATATAAAAAAACCTTAAGTTGTTATAAGGAAATAACAATTACTCACAAACTTTGCTATCAACCCTTTTCTTCCTTGTTGTCTAGTTTTATGTGCAGAATGAGTTCCATTTTATTTTATTTTATTTTCTGTAAGAGAATATTTGAAAATTAATATTTAATGTATAATTAATTATTTGTACCTAATATAAAAATTCAATGATTACATACATTTGAAGCATGTTGTTGTTGAGATAGCTCCTCTTACGATGCAATTATGTCCAATTATTTGACCATCTCCTTGTACACTTTTGTGGACATTC
This sequence comes from Picea glauca, assembly GCA_000966675.3. Classification (NCBI taxonomy): domain Eukaryota; kingdom Viridiplantae; phylum Streptophyta; class Pinopsida; order Pinales; family Pinaceae; genus Picea; species Picea glauca. The sequence continues at coordinate 106,327 of JZKD02S0475037.1, forward strand.
CTACTGCCATATTTCAGATATCAGCTCGTTGGTCTTCTAGGATTTTCATAATTTTTCTGAAAAAATAGCATAACAATAAATTATTTTTATATTGATAT
>JZKD02S0475037.1:151070-163969 GCA_000966675.3 Picea glauca
CTGACATGTCTAACGGTTTGAAAAGAGTAGATGACCATTGTCTTTGATTGTTGGCTGGGTTTGTTGTAGTGGTCTGAGAGCTAGACATGATTCTTAAAGGAAGGCTCTTCCCGAAGAGTGATTTGTCAACATGAGAGTTCTTGGGAGGCTTCCTTCTGAAAGACAAAGGAGGATTATTGAACGTCTTTTTAGTTTGTGGAGTCCCCATATAGTTTACTTGAAAATACCAAAGAAAAGGGAAAACAACCCAATGGAGTCACCAGGTAAGCTTGTAAGAAAAGGTCTCCGAGGCAAGGCTTACCAAAAAGTGTTGTCTTGAGGAGAATTGACTCAGTGTTCCCCAGCAACGATGCCAAAATGTTATCGCATAGTTTGTTGCTAGGATAAAAGTCTATAAGGTAGAGGGTCAAACCGACGTAACATGAACCTATCCCACCAAATGCCACCAAAATGGGAAGGTTCTTTCGTTTTAGGGAGGCTAGGCCCATGGGAGACGTCCCCGGTGACCTTGGGTTTTGAAAGGACAGAGTATAAAAGGACAAGGACAAGTTCCCCCTTCACAACTCACTACCAATCAGATAGTCTCGGCCAAACAACCAATAATAAGGTATAACCAAAGAAAAAAAAAGCACCTTCTTGAGACAATACAACAAGGAAAATGATACGTGTAGTCTTGGTTAGTACTTCATATAAATCAGTGACTATCTGATATTCAATACAAGCAATTTAAAAATAAATGTTGATGAAGTCAATGTTTACAAAATAGCAATGATAAATGTATCACTTGTCAATAAATACAAGAATGATATGGCATCCAATATAGTCAATCAATACTCAATCTAATAAATGCCCTCAACTACCATTCAATTTCTCATAGACAAAACGTTCTTGCATCAATGATATAATAGCAAGGATTGACGTCAACATTCAGGGTTAGTAGGTTAGGGTTTTGAGATTCAAGAGCTTTAAGAGTTTGTTTGATCAGCTTCACTTCAATGTTTGAGGATTCTCAGATCATTGCCTTAGGGTTTAATGGATTCATAAGTGAAGGACACAAAGGTTGAAGGAGACGAGATTTCAAAGGACTAGAGGGAAAAGTTTCAAGGTGCTGCTAAAGTAGGGCCTAAAAACAGAACCCTAGGGGAGAGAGGCTCACTCTAGTGTTGCAAAAGCAAGGCCTTGTGCTCTCTCCTCCTTCCCAGCAAACAACTAGCTCATATGAAGCACACAAAACAAGACAAGAAAGCTTAATGAGGGAGAGTGCTGCTACAACAAGGCTCTTTCATCAAACCCTAAAGGAAAAACAACCCTAAGTGTAGATAACCTAGGCTTGGGACATATTCCTCCTCTTGGATTCTAAATTGTACGGCTAGCACAGGGGAAAGATAAACAAGGATTGTAGCTACGGCTAGGCTCTCTTTCTCTCTTTCAATGGCTGAAAGTTTCTCTATCAGGGGACATGAGACAAGGACCTACTTGTGTGCTTTTCACCTAGGGTTTTGATTCAACAAATTTATAAGCAATATGCAAGAAATTTAAACTAGAACCATTCAATATGAAGTTTTACAAAGAAAATACTTACAATTCATGAAGAAATAACCATGCAAACCCTAGTTGTAACACCTTCCTTCAAGAGAAACACCATAAATGCCAAAAGATATCTTCCTTCAACAAGTGCGCATCACTTAGTTCATCCAAAAACCCAAATAAGGCGCAAAAAATCAGACCTCACTATGAGTGAATGAATTGTGATGATCAAAATGAGAGTGAAAACCCTCAATATATAGTGTATCAATGACCTAATTTACTTTTTAGGTCATAAAAAGGCCGGCAAGGCCATAATACCAAAATAATATTGTTTTTACATTCAATGCTCAGTAAAACCCTAATTAAGAAAAAGGTGAGACGTCAATCCCCTCTGAGGGAGACGTTATCCCTTTCTAGGGCCAGTGCAGCATCCAGAACCAAAACGTTAGCCCCTCCAGGGGCCTCTCCAACATGCCACACATGCCACTGCTGCCTAGTCTGCGTCCAAAAGTGTCCATGAAGTTGGATGACGTCATGGTGAAGATGGGGACATCCTAATCCTTCCAAGGATAGTGTTCCACTAAAAAGGGGTCATTCCCCTTAGGTCTAGTCCTATCGGAGTGTCTCTGGTGTAACGCCCTCTTCCTCTCAGGTGCAAAACCCCTTATCAAAATCTGTCCTATCGCTGCTCCCTAATGGGGTCTCAGCATCCATCTGGTGGGCTCTTCAGCCCCATGGAGGTCCGAACTAGTCATCTCCCCATGTGTACCGGTCCAAGTGGTACCTCTCCATCGGGCATGGTCCTTCACATCAAAAGCTATTCCCTCCATGGGCTCATCAGTCACAAGGATCATAGCAATGTCAATCACATATCATGATCAATATTATTAAACATATGCATAAAACCCCTAATACATCAGTCAATAGCTCAAAGACATTACAAAAACCTGCAATACAAGATTGGAGAAAAGGTCAAGGTGTCCTATTGGGCTAGTGTCCACAAGAAAAGGAAAGTTTCCAGAAAGAACTCATCCAAGCCATGTAAGTGAGGTGATGTGGCTAGGGATGTCCAAACATGTGGGTGTAGTGAGGGCCAAGGATGCATAAGTTTTACCTATGGGTGCCTTTGTAGAAGGTGAGTTGTACCTGTCATGGATGCATTTTTTCCAAGCCCATTCTTTCCTTTACTCTTTTTATTCTTGTTTTATTATTTTATTTGCTTATTTTGTTCAAGAACTAACCAAGGGACACTACCTTGGCATGGTGACCAGAGCTAACAGTTCTACCCACAAGTACTTTCACAGAGATGAGAAGGTTGGCTCGTGATGAGACCCCCTTTCCCTTGGCCATGAAACCAAAGGTCACTGCCCTGGCATGTTAACCATATGGTGGAAATTTCATACTGTTAGGTACCCATGGACCTAATAGGTTGGCTCATGATGAGACCCCCTATCCTCTGAGTAGGTCTTGTTTTGTTATTTTATGGGTCCCTCTTGTTTCTTGCTGAGAGGATTTTTACTTCCTTCTCGGGGATCCCTAGGTGAAGCATCTCAAGGTTTTATTTCTAGGATTTTGTCCTTTACCAACTGCTTTTACCTTCTGGGCCTTTATCCCCTTCTTCCCACGAGATAAGGTGCCATCCTGTAAATAGGTCAACCTAAGGGGAGTGGATAAATGAGCGGGAGATAATATGGAACAATGGTGTTATGATGGGAGTGGACGATGGCTTTTCATAAATTCCCCTAGTGGAAAACCAAAACCTATTGGCACGGGCTTGCTAGGGCACCCTGTCAATTCCCCCAAGCATGGTCAAGTGGGAAAATGTAAGATCCAAGAATTTGTTAGAGATAAAAGGAATCAAATGCATATATTTAAAGGTTTTAATGATCAAAAGTGACACATACCATGATACCTGGACCAATTACTTCATGGAGCAAGAACCTTCTCTGATACATGACCAAGCCGATGGTGATGGATGTTGCTGCTGCTGACAAGACAAAACTGATGGAAGAAGAAAAGGATGGGCCCTCCAAGGCCATTCTCAGGTCAATCCTTCTCTCGATACTCCATGTCTAGGACCTGTGGGCCTCGAGACATGATCTCCTAGTTATCCCTAAAAAGAGGGGATAACATGTACTATATGTTGGTTTGATATCATAAATACATCAATGAATTTAGAAATTGATGCCATCAATAAATTCATTCTTTACAATTCGGAGGAAACAAAGGTGTGGATCACATTGTACGAACACAAGAGGAGGAAATGGGAAAGTGGCAGGAAAGAATTCAGACGATTGAATAGTAGAATCATGCCTTATCCTGATCATTTAAAATAAAATATGTCAATGATATGGCCCAACAATTGGGTTGTTGACCAAGTCAGAGAGAAATATGGTGCATCCATCCATTACCCCCGTGAAGAAGAGGAGGCACTAAACATAGGGATTGGTTGCATCAACTCAATAATAATTTTTTTGTGTACATAATTTTTAGCTTCGTAATGCATATTTGAATTATAAGTACATCTATATTATTTTATATTTTAATGGTCGGATTATTAGACACATATTGACACTATAATTTGTTCATTTTTTTATAGGTGCATTTGTTCACATCTATGTGGGAATATGGACATCATTTTCACACAGAGGATGTTGATGATGGACACATGCCACAAGAATGTGGAGTGGAAGTCGAGTTCGACCATTCTAGTCATACTAGCCACCGCAATCAAAACAACATACAGGGGAAGTTAGGTTACATCAGAAAGATACAAGAGATCATTCGAGTGGAATTCTCTTCTTTCCAATGTGTTATTTTTAAGTGCAAGTGGTGGGACACCTTTGATCGGAATAATGTAAAGGAAGATCATGATAGTGGGATGATATGTATCAACTCTAAAAATAAGTGGGATGAAGCTAAGGAGCCTCATCTTTTCCCAAAACACTGCAAGCAAGTGTTTTTTTGCCTAGATGTGTTGGATAGGGATTGGTGGTTTGTATTAAGAAACGACCCTAGATCAAAACATATTTTTGAGAACAACAATGTTATCATGCCAAGCGAGGAAGATAATGAGGGTGATGACAACAGAGAGTCATATATACAATTTATATTTCATCTTTAATACTATTGTTGTATATTTGTTATATTCCTTATTTCGCTAATTATATTGTTTTTTATTCATCTTATGACAAAGAAAATGTTAAGTTAATTATAACAAATATTTGAACAATTTTAGTTGGTTAACAGTCAGTTTGATGTGTAATGTGTGTCTTTCAAATTATTTGTGATTGCATGGAACATTTGTTATTTGAACATATTTATATGTAGTTGCATATATTTAAAAATGTTTCATCTTCTTTAAGTATTTTTAATTGTGAAATCCTGGAAAATGTTAAATGTCTAGATGAACTTTTAATGGGATATGAAATTCTACTTTTTATGTTGATATAATTAGATGTAATGATATGGTTGATATGCATGTTTAATAGTACAACAATTTTGAGGATATGTTAACATGATGATTCAAAAACTAAGTTTACACTCGTTTATTTTGTAGATTTAAAAGTAAGATTAACAAAAAATGTGGTTTATCATTAAAAAATTAAATTTATAACATGATTTTGTGATAATTTGGTTTTTAACTAAAGTAGTGTTTGTTAGTTTACATACTTTTATCATTTATTTTGAAAATATTTATAAAATTATGCCTCCAATGTTGCATAAAACCACAATTAATGAAGTAACATTTTAAAATTTGATAGCAATCAACTTAAGAAATAATGACAAAAATAACAATAAGAAGATTTGCATCCATAAAATTTTAAAGCCAATAGAATGCTTATCATTGGAGATCATAACTTTTTTATAATAACAATTTTTATTGTAGAAGAGTCTATTCAAAAAGAGTAATTAGTACAATGGAAAATAATATTTATTCATATGTAATTTGTTTTTTGAAAAAAAAAATAGTTAGAATGAATATGTATAATGAACTATCTATGCAATTATAGTTTCAACCATATTGAACTTTGTAATTTATGAAAATAAACATGATGATGATAACCATCTTATAACAAACATAAACAACATCTAAAATACACATTTATATTCACTAGCTAACATCATCTAATTATATATATCTCTAGCACATATAAACATCATTAATTAGCTAGAACACATATCTAATAATTTAATAGGGCATCATCATTATGATCACATCTAACAAAAGACAAAAATTTTATAACATCATCATCACACACATCTAATAAGAATCATTTAACATACACATCTATCAAGTACATTTACCATCCAAATCTAACATGAACTGACAATATACACATCAAAATCAACATATAAATTAAGTACATCATCAACATGATCAATAGAAAAAAAAAACCATATATATATATATATATATATATCATGGACAAGTCAAATAATTGTTATAACATATTTGGTCCAGTCGATGGCATAATCTGCATCTCTACAATAGTAGTGGAGGCCTGGTATGTAGTGGAATATGATGGGTGATGAATAGGTCTTTCCTGCTCATCTAGGTGAGGTGAAAAAGGAAGATGGGGAATCGGTTCAACATGCTCATCTAGGTGAGGTGAAAGAGGATAATGAGGAATAGGTCTGGCATGCTCATCTAGGTGAGATGAAAGAGGATAATGAGGAATAGGTCTGGCATGCTCATGATCTAGGTGAGATGAAAGAGGAGGATGAGGATGTAGAGAAGGATTATCACGACCACCGTCATCAATAGATGGGGTACTGAATGAATGGGGAATATTGGAAGAATATTTTTTCCTATCATTGGGATCCCTCCTCGCTACTAGTATCCTGGAAGCTCCGATGATATGACGCATAAGAGGCATCAAATCACACAACATCTCCCTCCAAATATCCAAGAGTGTAGGATCTTCCCTAATGTCTCAAATCAGGGCATGGAAGACTCCCACCTTAGTCAAAAGTGAAGATATTTGGTCACCCAACTCCAACCTGAATCTGGTATCAGACCTACGATGTATGTCATCGGGTATCTACACCTGAGGACCCTAGCCCGCTGCAGCCTTAGGAATCATCTCCTCATCATCATATATTGGGGTAGGAGGCACCTCCCCAATGAAAATGCCAATATATGCAATATATATAGTACAAAACAATAATTACATAGTTAATTCATTACACAATTTAATAAAACAAGTTAAAGAACGTGTTAGAATTAATTTTATTCTAATTAAGTAAGACAATAAAATGAAACTATATTAATTTAAACAAAACATTAATATTACCTCTATCATACAGTGTCTCATATGTTGTGAAGAGGATGTTCGAACATCCTTTCCAGTCCAAACCTGTGTAAGGACACAACACCATGACAAACATGTGATCTACCACACTGCCTAGTATCCCTAGTGTGTTTGGCGTAATTCTGGCCGAAAATTCCACCTATCCCCTCTTGGGCATCATCTCCCCCCACATATACATCTGCACATGAGTCCTTAGCCTAGGAGGCTGATGGAAAAAATTCATCCTCGTCTATGGAAACTTCTCAAAAAATCAGCAAAACGGCTCTGAGGAAAATGGGAAGTTCAACCTCCTAAGTATTATAGCTTGACATTTGTCAAGCGCTATACAAAACTATCGCAAAAAAATGGTAGACTATCTGAGACACCATGGTTGTACCAACGTATCAAGATAATACAAAAGAGGGTAGCTAATGTACTTCCCATCTTTGGTAAAATGGGTTATGGTAGTCATTAAGAGTGAGAGGCACCTAACCTCCTCTGCACTGAAAGAGGTGATTTTCAACTATCCACGAGACACATGAAAATCAGCTGGAAATAACACCTCAAACCCAATATACTGTTGGGAGTACATGATATTACTCTCAGTGACAAGACCTACTAGGACATCTGGGAAATGGGGAAAATCCTTCCCTCTCTTGGATAGCCCAGTGATAAAGTAAATATCCTCCTCAGTTGGATGGTACCACTGATCCAAACCCACACAAAAATCATGTCCATGGACATCCCATCAACGGATCATATGCACCAACAACCCAAAGTGACCCTTAAGGGATGTAGCCTCCTCATAGTACTTAAGGAGGCCTACATCCCTCAAGAGAGCATGAGTCACTGGAGTAATAGAGCGAGGGTACAAATCCATCTCCCTCTCTCTCGCCTCCTATTCTCGTACAACATTGTACATGTATGCTCTCTTCTCTTGTTGTTGTTTCTTCTCTCTCCGCTCACATCTCTGCATGATTAACATATGAAATACATCAGCCTCACTCATACATAAAACATTAAAAAAAATCTATTGAATGGGAAATTAATCTATATATATAGAAAAGTAACTTCCTTCAAAAAATAAGATAATTACATTAATGGTGTGCCAAAAAACAACAATCACGCATCGTCGGCGGTGTGCCCATAGATATTGTGAGCACTTTGACTGGTGCACCAGTGTAAACTAATGCATCGAACAAAATATGTTATACTATGTTATGTGGTGCGTCATTGTAAAATAATGCACCAAACAAAATATGCTATACTATGTTATGTGGTGCATTGGAAAACAATACTGCACCAGGGCACTACACTACAACACATATGCCCCGTTGCATTACTTTTTTCATACACACCTATTAAACAAAAAAAAAAAATATTAATGTAGGTAAGAAATTATTTAAAATTAGCAAAACAATGCGGTGCGTATACATTCATTACACACACCGGTGCATTTAACTAACATAGTCACACCGTTACATACAATTGAACAAATTTTCGAGTATGGAACTTAGTACAATGTGTTTTGGTGGTTACTATCGCACTGTGCACAGTGCCACGAAAACAATTAATAGGTACACCACAACACAATGTTACATTTCTCGATGGTGTGTTTGGTAAACATGAACACCCAGTGCACACGTTTACCAATGCATTGCGTAAAAATATATTTGATAAGGGTGGTGCGCTATGTACTTTAACGTCCTAGTGTGTTATTTGTACTTTGAAATGCCGCCCCACAAGTTATATTATTTTCTTCGGTGCATCGTTAAATGGACACCCCGGTGCATTTATGTTTACCAATGCACCGTCGATAAATGCAACAAGGTACGTGGTGCACCCTGTAAATTTACAGGTCACATCGTACGCGGTGCTAGCTGAGAGTCTGAAATGCACCGCGAAGATTTTTTTATTTTTTTTTTACACTTAAATTTCACTCAATTTTTAATTTTAATCCAGTGAAAACTTAATTTATGTCATCGAGGAGGCATGGTTGTGACGTACTAAAAAAAACTAAATTTTCCCATCATTTGGAAAAATTTGAAATTTGTGCACCAAGAAACAGAGGCAAAGAACGCAACCAATGAAATCATCGATGGAAGGGCGCTTTAGATAGGGAACAGTTGCATCGATGCTTTTGAGCTTTTCAGCACTGAAAATGATAAAAATGATTTTTACCATTGGTAATTTTTTAAAAATGAAACCCTGTTCTGGTGTGCTCGATGCACAATCGTATCGGGCCATACATGTTTAATGATCACACTGATTATATTTAAAAAAAAAACATCCCTAGCATAGTGCACATGTTTTTCTTTGTGCAAAGGTGCGTATACTACTCCGTAGCGCACTGCCATATATTTTTTGAAAAACTACAATAGTGTGAAATTTTTTGTTTAAGCATGAAACAGTGCGATATAATAATAGATGCACTAGTACACTTGGGTTTACAGAGAGCACCGCCTAAATTTGGAAATTATCCCTAACACGTTGCTCCATATTGGAGCATTGTTGCGCATCGGTGCGCATGATACAATGGAGTGCACTGGTATATATTTTTTGACACAATCCTACATTGTTGCGTAAAAGTTTTTTATTTAACCATATGACGATGCCCTCTATTAATAGAACACTAGTTCTTCTAGTGTTATGTTACACACCGTATATTTTTAAAAGTTCCCGTTATTACAGTGTGTCATTATTTCCTGGTGCGTCCTTATTTATGTCACGTACCCGATAATATTGTTCTTTATTTGAAATAAAATTTCTACGGTGCGCTAGTTTTGAGGGCATCGATGCACCTATTGTAAAAAAAACACTGATGCGTTATGTACTTATAAAATCACCGGTGTAAAAACATCTATTAAAACCTCTGCCTGCTCAACTCCACTAGTATCATCCTCTATAAACGGATTTTTGGGATATTTTTATAGGGGCGTTCACAAAAGCCTCTGCTAGAGGGTCTTTTCCTTGTAGTGACATTTAATGTCCATACTTAATGTGTTTAGATCCCACACTCAATGTAATGTCATTTCCTTTTTTATATTTCTCTCCTCTCTTGGTTTTGCAAAAAAACAAAACAATTAGTCATGGGTTATAGATGTAAATTTCATTGGCATTAAAAAAATATTAAGAAGATTAAATACAAATGAAATTACAAATGTGAATTTCAATGAAATCGAGTGAACATAAAGAAATGATATCATTTCTCTTTATTCATGTTGACATTTTCCATCTCTCTAGAAACATCTAACATGTTGAGAAATCTAACATAGATGTAGCATTGGTATCTAATATTTTATTATTATTTGAGAAAATTCACTGATCTCTCAACCACTTAGTATATTGTTTACTACATCCATGTTATTGCAATAGATACTTACAGAAATATACATATAATTAATACTTTAAAGTAAATCTCTCAACAATTCATTGATCTTTTATAGGGTTTTTCAAGATCATTGTAAAGATAGCTCATAGTTTTTCTTTGTTTCACACAAAATTATGTTAAATGATTTTGTTTGGAATTAAAAAAATGTATTAAGATTAGCGATAAAGTATATGTTGATTAAGTTTATCTATGAGCCTACAAAAAATAGACCTTGTCAACATCACAAAACCTAAAATTGGGATTACAACGATGAGAATTGTGATTTTATTCATTCAATTTTCTACATTATCAATTCCCCATTCCAAAATTTTATGTATCTTCATCTACAACACTTTTTATTATTCATACCTTTGTTGCACATCAAAATCATAAATCGATCAGATTTTTTTTTTTTTAACAAGAACGGTTATAGTTTTTATTAGAGGGGTGGCAGTGCCACAAATTCAGTTACAAATTGTGATGCATCACTGTTTCAGCATAAGATCCATCGTTGTTTCAACATAATTTCCAACACTGAGTTTCTACATCTGTTCCAACGTTGTGTTTCAGCATATTTAACAAAACTGTGTTTCAGCATATGTGACAAAACTGTGTTTCAGCATATGAAACAAACTGTGTTTCAGCAACTGTTCCAGCACTGTGTTTCAGCATATGTGACAAAACTGTGTTTCAGCATATGTAACAAACTGTGTTTCAGCAACTATTCCAGCACTGTGTTTCAGCATATGTAACAGCACCTAATTCCAGTTGCTGCAACACCGTGTTTCAGCATAAGGTCCCTCACTTTCAGCACTGTGTTTCAGCTTCTGTGTCCCAGCATCTGTGTTCCAGCATCGGTGTTTCAGCGCTGTGTTTCAGCTTCTATTCTAGCTGTCTTTCTCAAGCTTCTGCTGCCTTCTACATTCTTTTGCAAGCTGCTGTCCTTTTCAAGGAATACATTTTTTAACTGGGTCCCCACCATTTACGCTGAGTTCTCCTTGGGGCAAAAGGCAGCCTTCGTTGGCTAGTTTGTCTGCTTCTTTATTTGAATCTCTGAGGATATGGTACCACTTGAAGAAGGTGAAATCTTTTAGGATGTTTCTTAACCTTTGCAGATTCTTATTTAGCCCAGCATCTTTAAACTGTCCTCTTGAGTGTATTATTTTGATCAAGATCTCAGAGTCTGCAAATACTTGTAGCTCCCGGTGTCCTCTTTCCCTTACGATCTGACAAACTTTGATCAAACTCAGAATTTCTGCTTGATTATTGGTTCGCTGTCCAAGACCCCAACAAAGGTTGCTAGTTCCTCCCCGTTGCTGGAATAAATGATTCCTCCTGCTCCCGCTGTCTCGGGGTTTCCTTTGGAGGCACCGTAAAAAAAGGATGAAGTTTTGCCTTGTTTTTGCCACCAACTCTGAAATATGTCATGGCTATCCCTTAACCTCCATTCTGTTTCAAGTTGGGGTTTTTCCGCGCTTTGGGTTCGGAGAATCAGCACGGGGGAGCCAAGCCACTCCTTTTCTTCTTGCAGAATCGAGGAATCGGTTTTGTGATTTTGAGAGCTCAGGGATTCTAGTAGGAGGCCTTTTGCTTTCGCTGCTACCATTTGGGGGGTCCATTCCGTGTTGTTGAAGATTTGCTCATTTCTTGCTAGCCATAGCTTCCAGCAAACGTACTTGGGGACGAAGATCCAGATTCTGGCCCATAGTGTTTTCGGGGAGAGCGATGGGTAACTATCCTTCCAACTAGTGAATAGATCCACTACTGAAATGTTGGTGGGAACAACGACCTTGAGGCCTTGGAGTGTAAGCTGCCAGACTTTGTTTGCGAAATGACAGCCTACAAATAAGTGATCCGAGGTTTCCATGGATTCTCTGCAGAGACAACATCTGTGAGGTCCGACAATGTTTCTTTTCAATAAATTTTCTCCTGTCAGAATCTTTCTGTGCATTAGTGTCCAGAAGAAGAAGTTTACCTTCAGGATCGCCATCAAGTCCCATACCTCCAGCCAGAACCTTGCCGAGAGAGGTCTATTTTGCTGCTGCTGGAGCAGAGCATAGCCTCTAGCTGATGTATAAATTCCTGTGGGTCCCCAACCCCAAGTGTCTATTCCTGTCTTGTGCACAGGGGCTTCCTCTCGTAGCTCTACTTTGAGCATCTCAAGTTGCTGAAGAAGGCGATCTGGGACATTGCCAAATTGCCACTCTGACCAAGATCCATCCTCGTCCCACTTTGATATGTCAAAAATTCTCTTGATACCTCTGTTCTCAAGAAAATCGTGAATTTCCTTCAGGCCAGCGTTTGATGCTATGGGCGGATTCCCCATTATCCTATCAGTCCAGAGTTTGGTGCGTTTTCCGTTGCCAGGGACACGGTACAAGTGTTGATTAAAAAATCTCACCCCTTTGATGCACAACTGCCATAAGATCGTGGTTTTCCTGCTCACTGCGTTTTGGAGATTTCAGATTTTGGCGTTTGGGATGTATCTGTGCATTAAAGTTTTGCTGACTGGATGTGAGGGGTCGTTGTGCATCTTCCACAAGATTTTGCAACCCAGTGCAGTGTTTGCCAGGGCTGGGTCGCGGATATGTAGTCCTCCTTCTCTCAGAGGCCGCTTGGCTGTCTCCCAATTGACTAAATGAAATTTTCTTTGATTCCCTTTCCCACCATGCCACAAAAAATCTCTCAGGAGTTTGTTGATCTGTCCT
>JZKD02S0475037.1:165354-178607 GCA_000966675.3 Picea glauca
TTCCGTTCATGACTAGATTAAGGTCTCCGACAATGATTATATTGCTTGGGGAATTTTGCTCTAGAAATTCGTTTAAAGTTTTCCAACAATCTTTCTTTTCATTATGCAAAGTTGGGACATATAAATTGAAAAGTGCAAAGGTTAACTTACTTGCTGTGTGCTTGAGCTCTGTGAAGCTCCAATGATGCGTGTTAAAGGAGTTGACGAGACTGAACTGCTCTGCCTTCCACAGTGTTTCTATGCCTCCGGAAGTACCCCTTGCGCTAATTTCCTTCCCTGTGCTTTTCTGCCATTTGTGTTTGCTGATCTCTAGGAGGGCTTCCCCTTCGATTTTTGTCTCTTGGAGCATGAGGATATCTGCTGGTTCCACTTTCATCAGATCCTTGACCGCTTCTATTTTTGCCGGGTTCCCCAATCCTCTACAGTTCCAAGAGACGATTTTCATTACTTACTATTTGGGGTGATTGGGCCTCCTCCTTTTAGAGACCTTATTCTTGTGTTTCTGCCAATAGACATTTCAATGGTGGGATGACTTCCTTGGGTCTTTTGTCTTTCTGCCTCTTCCTCCCTTGCTTCTTTACAAGATTTCCTCCCTGCTCTTTTCGCTGGCCTTTCTAGGATCTCGTCCTCTGAGGAGCTTGCTGGATCTATTACTTTCTTTCTGGCTATGTCAGCATATGTTGGAGAGGGGACTACTTCCAAGGTTCCTTCTGCTTGCCCAGGTGCCCCTGTGTCTTTCCCATGTGGGGGGGGGCTTGAATGTGTCCTGCTGTCCATAATTTCTGGTTCTTCTGTGTCATTGTTGAACTTTTCTGTTTGAGGTTCTGCATGCGGCTGGGGGTTAGAGCTCCCTGCGATTTTCTCTAGCTTTAATTTCCCGGAGTTGCCGTTCTTGGTTGCTCCTTTGGATCTGGATTTTGCTGTCCCTGTTTTCTGTACTGCAGTCCACTGATTTGCTTTCTCATTTTCACTTTCTTCCGCATTTTTTTTCTTGCAGTTCCTTGCGAAGTGACCGTAGCCGTGGCAGTGCCGGCATTTGAAGGGAAGCTGCTCGTAGTCAAGCTCCTGAATGTGCGTCCAGTCTGCGGCCATAAGCTTAATTGCCTCCGGTAATCCCACTTCCAGGTCGACCTCCACGCAGATCCGTGCGCATGAGTACTGATCTTTTCTTATTGCTTGGTCTATATACCTTCTGAGCATGTTCCCGATTGCAAGCAGAGATTTTTGGTTCCAGTAGTGTAAGGGGAGGTGAGGTAACCAGACCCACACTGGGACGGCCGAGGGCACATTCTGGGATGGGTCGAAGTCCGGGGTCCATTTGTTCAGGTATAGCCCCTGAGGCCCCATGAAATACGGCCCATTTCTGAAGATGAGATTTTTGTCTTGAGGATTCTCAAAGACAAATACAAAATATCCTTTCCCTACGAAATGACTCTTTATTCCTTCTGTTGTAAGCGGATTCCAGTTCCTCTGCACCCATGCGTCTACGGATTTGGGGGAGGGCCAGAGGCCGGTAAATTGCCCAATAAGTCCCCTGTCTACTAAGTTGACTGTCGTTCTACAAGTTTCTTCCAATGGCAATTCAACACTGGGAATGTTGTCCAGTTTCTTCACGAATTTCTGCTGCACTGCTGACGGTGGTCTCTTGGAGGCTGCAGCGACCAGCTTCCTGAATGCTTCCAGTTCTGGTAATGGGGGGGGGTTAGGGCTGGCGTCCCCACCAGTGTCCATGGTTGGGGATGCCCTAAACGTTACAGAGAGCCCGATCTGGATCGCGTCCTCACGCCCCTGCGTGCTAGGTCACGATTTTTGTGAAAGGCTCAGGCCTCGCAGGTGAGGATGCCGAGTTGCGGCTTTGTATGCACCAGGGCCGCCGAAAATGCGACCTTCAGACCTTCAAAACAGGGCCTCTCTGATCCGAGGAAGCACTGCTGTCAGCGAGCGACCTGGAGCAGGAGATGGGGGTGCCGACCAAGCTAAGCCTGGCCGCCGAGAGGGCCGAGGCTGCCTGTGCACGCGGCTAGGGTTCCAGGTTCCCTAGCTCGGGCCAATCGCTCTCCATCCTTCATTTTTTAAGATTTTATTAATCTTAACTTAAGTGACCAAAACAATTTTTCCAAAGTTGTGAGTATTGTTGAAATTGGAGATGTTCATCATTACTTACCATCATAGATTTATCTTAAATCCAGAAGTGTATATTACTTACTCAACATCCTGATATAATGATCTTCTCGACCTCAACTCTTTTGAATCTACTTGATATAGTTTAATTGGTCTTGCACGTTGCTCTATAAATCGATCAGATTTAAATGACAACAATAAACATAAAAAACATAGACAAGAGCAATCACACAAATGAACACAATATTTTACGTGGTAAAACCCTTCACAAGGGAAACATTCATAGGGACAATGATAATCGGTTTTCTATTGTTCAAGGGAGAAAAATTACAATAACTAAAGAAAAAGATTACAACAATTCATCAATCCTCTCAATCTTCCTCTATGGGATCACATTGATTTGAAGAATATCTCCCTTAATTACAATTAATATGAATCTAACCAATTCTATTTTTAGTTGATTTTCTCAACTAATCGCAAAATAATAGGAGCCAAAAATCAACATAAAATTTAGGGAAATTGGTTGGCACTGTTTCAACATTCTCCACCTTGAAAAAAATTTACTTGATATATCATGCCTAAATTTATTCATCACCTTTCCTCTAAGCCAAGAGAATTCAAGCACCATCACAACTTCTCTAACAATACTGGTTTCGTGAACATGTCTGCACAATTTTCTAGTGTATGGAACTTTTCCATATCCACTCAACCTTCATTAATAACCTGTCTTACAAAATGATATTTAATAGAAATATTCTTTGTCTTATTGTGATAAGATGGATTTTTAGTCAATTGAAAAACACTTTGACCATCAAAAAATACTTTCACCTTGTCCTGCATCCTTCCAAACTCACCCAACAAATCTTTTAACCAAACAACCTCTTCACAAGCATGTGGGGTAGCCATATATTATGCCTTAGCAGTGGATAAATCAATTGTGTTTTGAAGCTTTGACATCCAACTAACAACTCCAAATTCAAGAGTAAAAACATATATCCTGAAGTGGATCTCATTTTTTCCAAGTCACCTACAAAATCTGAATCGACATAACCACAAACTAAATCATTGAAACCATTCTATGTGATACAATAGTTAATCATGCTCCTAAGATACCGAAGCACCCATTTCACTACTACCCAATGCTATTTACCTAGATTTTCCATGTATCTACTGACAACACCAATTGCATGTGAAATATTTGGTCTTGTACTAACCATAACATACATCAAAGTTCCTACTTCATTAGCATATGGTACACAATACATATATTCCTTTTCTTTATCAATACTAGGACATAAACTTCAAGAAAGCTTGAAATGTGAAGCTAAAGAGATTTTTGTTGGTTTCACATTATTCATACTGAACCTCATAAGAATTTTCTCCACATACTTCTGTTGTGATAACCACAACTTACCATTTTTCCCGTCTCTGTGTATCTCCATGCCCAATATTTGTTTTATTTCTCCTAGATCCTTTGTATCAAAAGTCCTAGTCAACTGATCCTTTAACCTATTGATCTCACTCATGGTTTTTCTTGCTACAAGCATATAGTAAACATATAACACAAAATTAATGAATATGCCACTTTCCAAATTTTTAAAGTAAACAAAATGATCATACTCAGTTCTTGTATAATTCTGGCTCACCGTGAAGGAACCAAACCTCTTGTACCATTGTCTGGGAGACTGACTCAAGTCATACAAAGGCTTCTTGAGTTTGCAAACAAACATTTTCCTACAATCCTGAACAAACCCTTCTGGTTGTTCCATATATATTTCCTCATGGAAATCACCATGTAAAAAGGATGTTTTAACATCTAGCTGCTCTAATTTCAGATTAAGTAAAGCAACTAGTGCTATCACAATACAAATTGAAACAAGCTAAACTACTGGTGAAAAGATTTCATGGAAATCAATACCTTCCTTTTGAGAATACCCTTTTTCCACCAGTCTTGCTTTATACCTTTCAATTTTATGATCAACGCCCTTTTTCAGTTTGTAAACCCATTTGCAACCGACAACCTTCCTATCCTTCGAACGTTCTACCAAGTCCCATGTTTCATTCCTCTCTAAGGCATCCATTTCTTCTCTCATATCTTCTTTCCATTTGACACTATCAGATACCTCCATTTCTTCCTGATAACAACTAGGTTCCGCATAATTATAAATCAAAGCTACAGATGAAACATAATCGTCATACCTTCTAGGAGGATTCCTGACCCGTGTAGATCTCTTTAGAGATGGTTGTGGCATATCCATATTTTCCTAGTTATTTTATGCATCTTCATCTTCTTCTGTAGGATTTTCATCATGAACATTTTTATTCTCATTTTCTCATGTAGATGATCGAGTCTCTAACTGAATTTGTTGAGTTTGTGGTACTTCTTCCTGTTTCACTTCAACATCTACATTTGATTTAATGAGTGACAATTCATCAAATATAACATCTTTGTTAATGGTGATTATGTGGGTAGTAGGATCCCATAGCCTATATCCCTTAATTCCATCACCATACCCAACAAATATAAGCCTTTTTTATTTGGGATCTAATTTAGAATGTTGATGCTTAGGAATAAGAGCATAGGCTTCACAACCGAAAATTTTAAGACTCGAATAATCACAAGGGTGTCTAGTCCATACCTCTTCTAGAATTTTACAATCTATTGCAATTGATGGTGATTGATTTACCAGATAATAAGTTATATAAATTGCTTATGCCCACAATTCCTGCTACAATTTGGCATTACTGATCATTCTCTTTGCTATCTCTAGAAAAGTCATATTCATGCGTTCATCAACACCGTTTTGCTGAGGAGTATAGGAAGTAGTTTTATTCCTTTCAATCCCAATTTCCTTACAATAATTTTCAAACTCTCTTGATGTAAACTCACCACCATTATCTCTTCTCAAACACTTTATTGACCTTCTAGTGCTCTTTTCGACAAAATCTCTAAACTGCTTAAAAACATTAAATACATTAGCATTTCTTTTTAATAAATAGATCCACACCTTTCTAGAGTAATCATCTATAAATGTAACAAAATATGGCGGTCCTCCATAAGAAACTGTAGGGGATGGGCCCCACACATCTGCATGAATGTAATCAAGGATACCTTTACTTATATGTATTCTTGTTTTAAAATTTTGTTTGGAATGTTTTCCAAAAAAAATACTTACTAAAATTTAAATTTAGAGTTTTAAATATTGGAATTAACTTATGATCAACCAGCACCTTAATCCCTTTCTCTCTCATATGACCCATATGTTGATGCCATAAATGAGTAGAGTTACTTGGACTTTCATATATTGTTGTTGCTTTATCCGATTCATTCATTTCTTCGAGCTTGTAAATATTCCCAATCTTCTTAGCCTTCATGACAACTAAGATGCCTTTGGACACCTTCAATACTCCACCTTGAGCTGTACATTTATAAACACCAAAATCTAGAATTCCCAAACATATTAGGTTCTTCTTAAGTTCAAGTACATGCCTTACATCTGTTAGTGTTCTTACATTATCATCATACATTTTAACCCGGATGCTACAAATCCCAACAATTTTACAAGAAATATTATTTCCCATAAAACAACACCGTCATCTATAGATTGGTAAGTTGAGAACCAATTTCTATGAAGACACGTATGATTGGACGCACCAGAGTCAATTAATCAATCTTGATGATATTGTGAAACATTACAAGTAGATAATACATCATCAACAATACCTGAACCTGAACTTGTCACAACCGAATTAGCTTTAGCTTCCTTTGTGGAGTCCTCTTTGGATGCTTGTTGTCTTTTCTAGCAATCCTTCTTGAGATGCCCACACTTTCCACAATACTAACACTTTAACTTGCTTTTCTTTCCTTTTGACTTAATCTTGAAGTACCTCTTTGATTCTTCCATCTTTCTTTGGATCGACCTCTAGCCACCATTACCTCTAATGTTGAGGTTTCTTGACTGGATTTTCTCCTCATCTCCTTAGTCAACAAATCTCCCACAACCGTATCATAATCAAGAACATTTGTCAAGCTAAAGCTAATAAAGGTGACTAGATGATCACACGACTCAAGAAAAGAACACAATAGTGTCATTGCCTCATCTTCATCTTCGAGTCTTACTTCCATACTAGTCAACTGACATGTAAGAGTATTGAAAACATTTAAATGGTCTGCAATTTTTGTACCTTCTTTCATTCGCAAACTGTATAACTGCCTCTTCAAGTAGATTATGTTCATCAAATACTTTTTCATGTAAAGACTTTTCAATCTGCTCCACAAGCCTATTGTTGTTTCCTCTCCTACGATATTGAACAAAACTTCATCTGCCAGACCCAAACAAATGGTACTGAGAGCTTTTGCATTCAAATCTTCCCAGTCTTCATCTGTCATGTTTTCCAGTTTCTTTGTCTTGCTCGCCAATGCCTTCTGAAAACCTTGTTGCACAAGTAGATCCCACATCTTGAACTTCCATAACTCAAATTTATTTTTTTCGTTGAATTTCTCCACCTCAAACTTCAAACTCTGAACCTTTTCCATTAACACAAACTAAAAAATGCCCAAATCTCTGCTTATAAAACTTGGCCTTTTTTAAAAATATGTGAAAGAACCAATCTTAAAGTTCAAGGTTGACCAATAAAAAGTTTAATCCATAAAATATTAATATATATCTCTCAAAACCTTTAAATTTTTTTTTAAAAATGTCCACCTCTAAAACATTCTCCACCCATTTAATTAATATATGGGACATCCTCCACTAATCAAATATAAAGGCGATTCCTTCATAAAATATATCGTATGCTCTCATAAATCCTTTTAATAAATAATATCCACCTCACCTTTTATAAAGACAATTCTATATAAAATTAAAAAAATGGCGATTCTCCATGTTCATATTAAAACATAAATTGCTTTCATACCTCGTTCCTTATGCATAAGCATAAAATCACTTTCATGTGATGATTTTCCACGGATATATTTCCACAGCGAAGACTTTCACGGCTATGGCCCCTCCTTTTTAATTTCACAAGTAAAACCCTTCACAAGGGAAACATCCATATGGGTAATGATAATCGGTTAAGGGAGAAAAATTACAACAACCAAAGAACAGGCTTACAACAATTCCTCATTCCTCTTAATCTGTCTCTATGGGCTTACATTGATTTGAAACATCTTTCCCCCAGTTACAATTAATGTGCACCCAGCCAATTCTATTTTTGGCTTACATTGATTCGAAGCATCTCTCCCCCAATTACAATTAATGTGCACCCAGCCAATTCTATTTTTAGCTGATTTTCTCAACTAACAATAGAATAATAGGAACCAAAAACCTGCCTAAAATTTAGGGAAATTTGTTGACACTATTTCAACAACTTTAAGTGTCAAATATTTAAGAGTACTCCTTAAATCTCTTTCTCTCTATCTCATCGCAAGTTCAAGAACAATGTGATGTATCATTTACAACCTTAATGTTTGGAGCAAAATTTTTGAAGATTCTTAAGTATTATATGGAGAAGGGAACATAATTGATGTTATCCTTAGATCTATGCAATATAAATTATGCTCTCACTTCGTCACACATTTTTTGCATGGTTTGAGAAATAGAGTGAACAAGCAACGTCCTCAATAAAAACCACACACTTGGTGGTTTTGATGAGAAATTTCCTTTAGCTTTGTGTTTGTATAAACTTTGAGAATCTCCAAATTATATACATATTAACTTGCATAATAAGCAAAGGGTGCAATCATGATTGATTTGCATGTTCCTAGAGCCCTATAAAGCAAGTAGGCTCTCTTAATAGATTTTGTAGTGTTTTGATAGAATTAGCCACTTTCAACAAAGGCCTCAAGGTTTAGGACATTTTCTTCTTTTCTAATGAGATCTACAACAAACATGACTCCTATGGCAAAAAATTATTAAGATATGCTTGAGGTATGAATCTAAGAATTTTGCTCACTTATCATATACAGAGAACAAATCCTCGCTTATATGGATGTTTAAAAAAGATTTGATTTTGACATTGTGTTTAAAGTTTCGCATTGTCATTTAGAATAGAACACTAAGAAACTCCTCTAAAGAAAAGAAGTATAGCTTGGTGTTTATGATTTTTAATTTTTATTTATAATATACACATAACCCTTAAGAAGTTCACATTTAAAATTACAAAATTTGATTTTAATTTATTTTTTTGAAATTATTGGTGGTTTATTCACTTTTAGCATCTTAAAAAATTAGAAAGGCAATGTTATGTTTAATATAATTTTTATTTTGAAATGTATACTTAGTATTCATTTGTCAATTGAAGTACAATCACATTTTGCAACTTTTCATTATGTAAAAATTGAATAAAAATATACCTTTCAATTTGAAACTAAGAGAAACCCTTGAATTTGATCATTACTACTGACAAAAACAATTACCATCAAAGTCCATCACTAATATCACTAATATGTAATCCATTTCTATAGTGAGGTGGGGCGCATAGTTGTACACGTATTAAAAATCTTAGTTGCGTACATAATTTGGTCTATCAATCCTCAATCCAGGTCAACACTACCATTTTAAGAACAATGTACACATTGTAAAATCCCATCCACTTACACATAGGACTATAATGATAAACCCCTTGTTTGCAAAGTTATTCAAAAGTATGCTTGAAAATAGAATCAGCAAGTGGGTGGAAGAAAGAGAAAAGTGTGCCAAAGGGAAAGCAGGTTTTAGACCTAAACACTCAACGATTGATCACAGTATAACTCTAAGGCACATCATTGAAAAATTGTGGGAAAAAAAAGGAATTATTTTGTTGCTTTGTCGATTTCAAAAAATCTTTTGACATGGTCCCTAGAGATAAGATTTGGCATAGAATGGAGGAACTTGGGGTTCCTATGCATCTTAGAGTAGCCGTCCATAGGCTATATGAGGAGGCTAAATTCTAAATCAAAATGTCAACTGGTATCTTCGAAAGTTTTAGGACTGATATAGGGGTCAAGAAAGGGTGCTCATTGTCCCCTACTCTTTTTGGTTTATATATAGACAAACTTGAAGAGTGGTTAAACTTGTAGGAGGGTGATGGTGCTCTTTTTGGCGAGTTTGTGATAAGGATTCTCTTGTATCCAAATGAGCTTATTCTGATTGCTAAATCTGCTCTCGGGTTGCAAGAACACTTAATTTCCCTTGAGCACTTTTGTAGTATAGTGGGGATGTAAGTCAATACTAGCAAGACGAAAGTGGTAGTTTTCTCTAGCAATAGAAAACAAAAACATAATCAACATAAGTTCTACTTTAAAGGCAACACACTTGATGAAGTGGCAGATTACAAATACCTCAAAATTGACTTCAACAAAAATATAAGTTGGGAAGGTTGCAGAAAATAACAACTTTGGGAGGTTGGAAAGTGTTCTATGCTTTCCAAAATAGGTGCAGAGAGGCAGAGCTATGGGATTGGAAGACTATGCACACTCTCTTTGGGATTTTAGTGATCTTGGTGGTTCTCTATGGTTGTGAAGTGTGGGCCAGCAATACATCTGACTTACAGTGGAAGCAAATTGAGAAAATTAAAAAACGCTTGATTAAAAACAAGTTAAAAATTAAAAGTTCAGTTCCTTATGATATCATGTTGATTGAAATGGGGGTTGGTCCTATTGAAGCAATTGCTATGGTGCGTATCATAAGATATATAAAAAAAAATTGAGCAAATGAAAGACGGTTGGGGGCCTAAGGTCTTATTCAATGACATATTGTGCAAAAGAAAGAAGACGTAGATGTGGAAAAATATTAAATGGCTTAGTAAATGGGATATTCACTTGAACATGTTCTCTATGAACAATAAAGAGATAAAGGATTTTTTTATTGATAGGTTCCACAAGCGATCCTGGGATAAAGGGATAGGGAGAAAGAAAAAATATTATATTGAAGAGTTTAACCCCACTTACAATCATCATCGAAAAGCATACATAGGGGCCAATATATCTTGGAGAGCCAAAATGTTTATTTCTCAATTAAGAACCAATTCCTATCAACTCCATTATGAAACCAGGCATTGATAAATACCAAAGGAAGCTTGGGAAGAAAGGGTGTGTGTGTTCTGGACCTCTGGAAAAGTGGAAACAGAAAAACATTTCATTTTAGAGTGTGAATATTTCAAAAATAGTAGGGACAATTATGTAAGTATCTTGACAGCTAGTTCTTGGAATAATTTATTCAACAAGAGGGCAATGGATAAACTAGGAGAGCTTATCATCAAATTAAACAGGAAAAGAATTAAAATGCAAAAATCAATGTCTGAGACGATCTGTCCCATAAACTATTTTTAACCTCATAAATGTTAAAATTTATTTCTTTCTTTATTTCTTTACATTATTTCTTTACATAATTTGACCTATCAATCCAAGTAAGCACATACTTTAATTTCAACACCAATATTTTAAGGCACAAAGTATCCCAACCATGTACATAATTTGACCTATCAATCTTCAATCTAGGTCAGCGCATACTTTAGTTTCAACTCTACTATTTTCAAGCAAATTAGATCCACGTATTCATGAATGAAAACGCGTAAAAATATGTCACCTCTCTTCATAAAGTTTTGATTATGACAATCACAATAAAGTAGATCGTCGTTGTCGACACACGAGATGAGATATCAAAACAAGGTGAACGCAGACAACTTTGTTATTAGGGGAATCCATGTCCATTATTATTTGTCTCAATTTAGTTTGGTGGTGATGCACATAATAAGGTTTACATATTCGAATTAGATAACAAAAATACTTATGACATTCACAAAAATACTTATGACATTCACTAAATTTTACGTCTAGTTTTTTATTCATTAATTAAAACACATTAAAAAATTAATAACAATATTTACAATTTTATTAAAACTAATGGTTAATGCTCTCAAAAAGAGTTTATATTTATGTTTATCTTATATTTATGATTGAAACCATAATTGTTAGGTTTCATAAACATTTATTTTCCTTAAGTCACTAAGAATTTTACAATTAATAAATGGGTAATAATTGTTACTTTTGGGTGAGTGCAAGCTAATGATGATATTTTATTACTTGCTAATGGCAATGCAAAATTGGAAAAACATCAATTTGTTAACTTGGAGGGATTATTCAAGGTACTTTTACAATGAATTTGAATATAGTGTAAGAATATGAAACATAGAAAATTGAATTAGATTTCCGAATATATAACTTTTATTTATAGACATTGTGAATAACTAGGTCAAATTTGTTTTTTTCTAAAAGTGGTATCTTATTTTTCCAACAAAATATAAGGTATATGTTTTCGCTCGTGCAAGAGTTGAGTGTCTTAACGATGAAATTTCATTCCAAAAACTTGTATACTTGTAGATAACCCATTTTTCTTGTGCCGTTTATTTTTTGGAAATTTTTAATATTAATTTTATATATTTTTTTAAATTATCAAAGTCAACATATGCTTGAAATTGCCATGTCTTTTGTTTGTGCAGGATAAAAGGGTCTTAAAATGATCAAAACATTGTTTTTTTTTAGATTGTAGGTATCAGTCTCATCTTGTGCCTCATATAACTCATTTGAGTAATGGTTAAGCAGAGAAAAAGTTATAGCAGAAATAAGAGAGGTATGTATTCTAGGATTTTGATACATGTGAAGACAAAAATATATTAAAAATAGTAAACAATAATATATATATATATATATATATATATATATATATTTGAAATATGCATAGCTGACTCGATCTATGTCGTTAATTTCATCAACAACTAAATTGTTTAGCCTATACAAAAATAACGTCAAAGCCAGAGATATAGAGGGGTATTCAAAAAAATGAAGGTTTTTATGAATTTGCAGACCAAACCACTAGGTTTTTCATATCGAACCTAAGTCTGAGTCAATGAGGTCATCATACATCTTGATCAGGGGATCAAATTTTGCTCAATTTTCAAAGTGCTCGGAATGCGACGAAAACAGTGCCATTGCGTCCGTCTCGTCTTCCTTATTCCAGCGGTATATTTACTTTCGCAAACGGAGTCCGTATGGAGGAGATATCGCGATCTGTCCGCGAAGCCAAACAGACAAAAAATTGGGATGCTGACTGTACCTGTCTGCACAGTCCGTACGGCCACGTGGAGGGCCGTACCATCATGATGACGTGGCAGAGGGAAGACGTGGCGCATTTGTATTGGTTGTGGTTGTCCAATCGGGCGTTGACACATGTCAATGGTAGCCAATAATGTGTGGACACGTGGCCCAACCCATTGGCGCCACGTGTCCCTATACAACTGGTTCATATGGTTATATATATATAAAATGACATGGGGAGTCTGCGGGGTTTGAACCCCGGACCTCCCCTCTTGTAAAGCCTTTATATTACTCCGCTAGCCAACATACCGCCACATGTCCCTTGTTAGAAAGGCGGGTTACATTACATTTATGTTTACATTATGTGTTATATGGAAAAGGGCGCGGGCCGGGGCTTAAGACCCGACCCATGGTTTCATTACAATACACATGACCGTATATATATATTGGCTCGGGATTGTTGGAGCGCGCGCGCGTTTAATTATTTTGGATTGCAATGTATTACATTGCATATATATGTATTCCATATTATATTTAAAATGCGCGCGGGGTATGAACTTTAACCTTTGGTTAATGCGTGGTTTGGTCGGTGTAATAACCGCACGGGAGTTTTAAAACGGATTAACCACTTTTACGCCCAACCTTTGGTCCTATGGCCATATGCCCGAGTGCCGAGGCGGTTAGGGGCTGGAGGTGCCTTAACCGTCCTACGGTTTGCACTGTTGGCGCGGTTGCGCCCGGTGCCAAGTTTTTACGCTTAAATGAGCGTGTGTGCCAGGTTTGAAGCACAATGGTGCGATTTGTAGAACCAGAGACAGCAGAGTTGAAGAGGGAGACTTCAAGGAGGCTATCTTCTTCATTTTTCGACCGTTTCAGGTGCCGAAAGAGCCCAGACAGGGGTTTTGGGATGCTGCGGAGCCATTGGAGCAGTTAGTTTGTCATTTTGAGCATTGTAAGGCATGTTTTTAAGCACTTTGAGCAATTTAATAATAATGATCCATTGGAAGCTGGACCAGGAGATGTAGCCCGGAGTGGGGTGAACTCCTTTATCAAGTTG
>JZKD02S0475037.1:202598-217557 GCA_000966675.3 Picea glauca
CCCCCCTAGACATAGACCTATACCATGACCTATACCACAACCTAGACCTAGACCATGACCTATACCATGACCTAGACCATGACATAGAGCTAGATCTAGATTTAGACGTTGACCTAGGTCTTGACAATGCCAAAAATAATGAAACCTATCATGA
The DNA here is from genome assembly GCA_000966675.3 of Picea glauca. Classification (NCBI taxonomy): domain Eukaryota; kingdom Viridiplantae; phylum Streptophyta; class Pinopsida; order Pinales; family Pinaceae; genus Picea; species Picea glauca. The sequence continues at coordinate 202,753 of JZKD02S0475037.1, forward strand.
CTTGTTGTTGTTCATCTATTACTTATTATATTTAATCGGCAAATAGATATTGATTAATACACTCACATAAATAATGTTTCTTTGTAGATTCGTGAAATAAAATATCATACCTGTTATGTCATCCTCAAGTAAATTCATATCAACAAAGAAAACAAACTACAAAATAAAATTTTTAAATGAAATGAATGCAAGTGATGTTCTCTTTGCAGTGCATTTTCTGATCTCCACCCCTTCCCAAAAAATATAGAATATAACCCTAATCATAATCCGATCCAATTTGACACTCCAAAGGGTGCAATCTCACATCTTTCCACCTCTAATGGTCATTTTAACTTGGGTGTACTGCAATCTCATGATGTCTAAGCCTCCAAATGGTTCATTTCAATCTCACTATCTCTTCATCTCCAAACGATCCTTTCATTTTGGTTGCACTGCAATATCATAATCTATAAGACTCAAAATGGACATACTTTCCATTTCAGTAGGTTCCATTCCTCCAAATATCGTGTCACCAGACCCAGAGCTTGACATATACCATGATCTAGATCACCACATATAGCTAGATCTAGATTTAGACATTGACCTAGAGCTTGATGTATACAATGACATAGACCCCCTATCTCCATCCAAGCCTAGGAATAACTTATACTCAATCCTTAACCCCATATTAACTCGAGCCCTGAGTGCACTATGCATATACCTTGTGTACAACCCTTGCACCGACATCACCCACATGTTGGTTCTCTAACCATTACTCTATCCTTGAAATCGCTTTCAATCCTAACCCCTTAGGCCTCATTTTTCCCCATAACCCTATACATTTTTATTCATAAAAAGGTTTGGTGGATATTAAATTCTATATCCATTGCATTAAGAGCATGCACATGCTCCTGTGACTTGCACTGGTAAATTTGGTTCATGTTGTGATGGTCGTTTCAATTCTCTTGCAATGTTATGTCATGGATATTGTGACAAATCTTGGGTCCCACAAATGTCACATCATATTCCGTGGCAAGTGAGATGAACTTGAGATAACGTCGCAAGAGATAAAACACAATGTTTTTGTTCAAGAGAGATGACTTATGGAGGTCGTCACAAGAAAGACAACCTAGGAAATCGTCGCAAGAACGAAAACTGAGAATGATCATCTCTTAAACGAAAATGATGGACGATCTTCTTCGTCACAAGAGAAATGACATATCTTAGTTTTTGTGACAAAAATTTCTTCGCAAGAGCGATGAAATGTTGATTGATGCGATGAACTATTCATACTATGGACGATCTTCTTCATTGCAAGACAAATGATATATCGTAGTTTTTGCAATGAATAGGTCGTCGCAAGAGCGATGAACAATTGATAGTTATGACGATCTATTCATACGATCGACAATCATCCTCGTCACAATAAAAATGATATATCCTAATTTCTACGATGTCGCAAGAGTGATGAACGGTCGATAGTTTCAATGAACTATGCATACGATCGACGATTGTTTTTGTCGCAAGAAAAACAACATATGCTAGTTTCTGCGACGAACATGTTGTCGCAAGAGTGATGCACGGTAGATAGTTGCGATGAGCTATTCATATGATCGATGATCGTGTTTGTCGCAAGAAAAATGACATATCCTAGTTTTTGCGATGAAAAGGTCGTCGCAAGAGTGACGAATGATCGATAGTTGCGACAATCTATTCATACGATCGACGATCATGTTCATTGTAACAACGATGAAATATATTTATTTTAAAAAATATATATTATTATTATTTTTTAAATATTAGTTTTCAATATCTAGTTTTGTGATGCCATTAAAATATGGATTTACAAAAACACCTAGTTTTCATGTTGAAAACTATTGCTCAATTATTATATTAACAACAATTTTCTTTAAATATTAAAAGAATATAAATATTTTTCACTGGAAGAATATAAATATTTCGAAACTAAAATGTAGAACTTTTATCTCTTATTCCTTTGCACTATTCCCTATTGTATTGCATTTACTATTGACAAGCATAGAAAATATGCTTTGTCTTAATCTCCTTGAAGAAACTCCATTTTTCACCAAATACTCTCTATGACTCCCCAACACATTTGACGCAAAACAAATTGTGAAAGTAATATCTCCAATTGAAGCATGTGTAAAAGTGTGTCATAATTGGTTTTCAAGTTTTATTGAATTTATGAGAATATATGTTTTTTTATGAATAATTTTGTGTGAATATGGAAAGTAAAATAATTGTCCTAAGACTCTAGAAATTCTCACAATTTTCAAATTATATCCAATCCTTCCAAGTGTCGTAAATGGTGATGATGAAATCCACTAAATGAAACAAGTGAAGGTATGATAGAGTTATTTGTTCGACAACACATGTTTTCCAACAGAGGATGAACAGCTTCAGTAACCACTCACACAACCAGATCAAAGATCATCACACCGATATTTTGACGTGGTAAAACAATACGGGGAAACATCCACGGCCCCAACCAACGCAACCACTTGGAGCAGTTTATTAATGCAAAAGAAAAATCTTACAGAGAGATTTTACAAGAGATTTTTTCACAATCGATCATCGGAAAATGACCCTCCATTCTCTCTAAATAGGGATCATGGACCAATCAGGTGTTAAGCCATGGATCAATGGCCATTAATATGGAGGAGAATATGAACTGTCGGAACATATCGTGACCATCAAATTTCCTAACTACAAATGCATACTAAAGAAACACACTTTTACCTAACGAAACATTAGACCAAGTAGATCTTAACTATCTCCTAAGTGTCTAAATATCCTAACATCCCCCCTTAAGAAAAACTTGGGATAGGATTGAAGGATTTACAATATTTCCACAATAGGAGAAGGAAGGAGGAATTAGATCCTATCCCCCCTTGATGACAACTTCTTGAACTCCTAACATAGATCGAAGTTTGGAAAACTTCACTTCTATAAGAGACTTTGTGAATATGTTTAAAACTTGATCTTCTGTAGGGAAAACAAACACTTTAATAACTTGATCATGAATGAGATTCTTGATGAAGTGCATGTGTAGCACGATGTGTTTCTTACGTTGATGTTGAATTGGGTTTTTGGCGATCTTGATAGAACTCTGATTGTCACACTAAAGGATGGTTGGACGTTTCTTTTGGAATCCAAACTCTGAAAGGATCTGTCGAACCCACAAGTATTTCTGGCTTGCATTTACCGTTCCTTGGTACTCTAATCTAGCTAAAGAAAGTGCAATAGCCTGTTGTTTCTTATAGGCCCAAGTGGCAGTTCCTTAACCAAGGCTGAAAACATAACCTGCAATAGACTTCCGATCATCAGGGTTGCTGAACCAATCTAAATTAATGAAACCAACCAATAAAGGAGTCCCCGCTGATCTATAAGGTATCCTGAATTGAATTGTACCACGAACATAGCAAAGTATCATTTTAGCTACTTTCCAATGGCGTTCATGGGGTGTTTGCATATATTGGGCAATAAGACCAATAGAAAAGGAAATATCAGGAGAGGTATGAGTCAAGTATAAGAGGCTACCAACTAACTAACGGTACAGGATGGAATCAACTTCAGAATATGTACAGGTGGAAATAACCTTGACTCCAAACTAGAAGGGAGAAGGGGCTGGTTTACAATCGTCCATGTGAAAGAGACGAAGAAGGTCACAAGCATACTTAGATTGGGAAATAAAAATTCCTTCATTGGTTTGCAAAACTTGGAGGCCAAGGAAATAGTGAAAAAAACCTTATTCTGTCATTTCAAATTTCTTCTTAAGGCTGGTTTTCACATGGTTTAAAAGTTTTTAGTCACTACCAGTAAGGATAAGGTCATCAACATAAATGACAAGGATGATGAGATGGCTTCCTACTTTCTTGGTATAGACATTAGGATCAAAATGGCATCTAGTGAATCCGGTGTCAATGAGAAAGTTGTCCATTTTGGAATACCAAGATAGGGGAGCTTTCTTTAGACCATAAAGAGATTTCTTAAGGTGACAAACAAGGATAGAGTCATTTTGGACATAGCCAGGAGGTTGTTCCATGTATATTTCTTCTTGAAAATCTCCATGCAAGAAGGAATATTTAACATCCATCTAATGGACCTCCCATTTATGTGAGGCAACAAGGGCAAGAACAAGGCAGATGGAATTCATTTTGGCTACAGGAGAAAAGGTTTCATTATAGTCAATTCCTTCAACTTGGGAAAATCCTTTAGGAACTAACCGAGCCTTGTGTCTGTCAACACTTCCATCTGATGCATACTTAGTTCTGCAGACCCATTTACATCTGACAATTTTTCTTCCTTTTGGAAGAGGTACAAGATCCCAAGTATTATTTTCCATTAAAGAATGATACTCTTCAACCATTGTTGTGTCTTAGTCTGGATGACCTAAATCTTCTGCAAACATCTCTGGATCATGAGCCTCTAAAACTTGTTTCAAAAGAGAAGAGTCTCTCTATAACTGTGAACATGTTTGACGTTGATCTGAAGGATCACCGACAAGATCACCAGTTGCTTCTCGTGTTGAACAGACCCATCTATGAAGCAAAGGAATTGGTTCAGGTTCAGGTTCAAAGGAATCATCTGGAGGAAGGTGAGTAGGTGAAGGTGGATTTTCATCCTCATTGTCATGATCTGAAGAAGAAACTAGAATAGGAACAAAAGAAGGAATAAGCGTCGAAGATGGCTCATAGGTCGAAGAAGGAATAATCGTTGAATTAGGCTTGTAGGCCAAGATATTTTTCATCAAATTTAACATCTTTTCTAATAATAATTTCAGTACAATGTGGTTGAAGAAGTCTATAGCCTTTGACATCTTCAGAATAACCAACAAATATACACTTCTCACTTTTAATCTGCAATGTTTTCCTTTTCTCATCGGGAATGTGAACCCATGCTATACTTCCAAATACACAGAAGTGACTTACATATGGTTTAATTTTAGTTCAATATTCTTCCGGTGTTATACTTTTAAGAACCTTTGTGGGAGTGTGATTTACTATGTAGTTTTCACAGTTGATGGATTGCACTAAATTCTTTAGATTTAATCCCTTAGATTGGATCGTACAATTAGTCATTTCCTTTAATGTGCGGTTCTTTCTATCAGCAACACTTTTTTTGTGTGGTGTATATGGAACAATGTGTTGCATTTGGATGCCCTATGTAGTGCAATAACTTTTAAAATTATTGTTTACATATTCATCTTCATTGTTTGTTCTTAACCTTTGAATTTGATGTCCAGATTGCTTTTCTACAAGGGCCTTGTAGGAAAAAAACTTGTCAAAAACTTTTCTCTTAAGTTTTAAGAAGTAAACCCAAGTACATCTGGAAAAGTCATCAATGAAAGTCAAGAAATACTTACACCTAGAAAAAGAAGGAGTAGAAAGTGGACCGCAAAAATCATTGTGAAAAAGATGCAAAGAGTCTGAGGCGTGTCAAGAGGCACACTTATCAAAACTGTCTCATTGATGTTTTCTAAGAACACATCCAGAAAAAACACCATCTCTACATGAAACAGGAGGAAGACCAATCACCATATTTTGATTACATAGTTGTTGAAATGAGTGATATTTTAGATGACCAAAACTCCCATGCCATAGTTTGATCAAGTCATCGCTATGAGCAAAAAAAACTGATGAAAAAGATCATGACCCAAAGTTGTCAAACTTGTACAACCTGATAATATCATCAGCAATTCCAGTTGCAAGATTATTCTTAGGATCTTTTAGATCCTTGATTACAACTTGGTGAGGTGAAAACTCTAGGGTTTTACCTTCACCTGAATGAGTGATTTGATATACTGATAGAAGTTTGCAATAAAGAATTGGAACACATAATACATCATTGAAATGACCATTATCTACTTGAACTCTTCCATATCCCACAACACTAAGAGATCTATCATCACCAACAAATATTTTCTTGGTGTTACATTCCTTTAGATAAGAAAATATGTATTTATCCTTAGCCATATGATAAGATGCTCCATAATCAATTAGCCACTCATTAGAAGAAGAAGAAGAAGTATAATTTGTATTGAAGGAGAAACGAGAAGCAGAACGTGCATTTCCATGAGAAGAGGAAGTAGTAGAATCAATACTGATGTCATTCTTCTTCATTGCTGCTTCTAAAGATTCCATATTCTTAAAACATTTGGACTCATCATGACCATCTGTATCGCAAAAGTTGCAATGTTTGCTAGTCTTCTTATTTTTATATTTTTCTCCTTTGTCACCATTAGAAATTGAAGCTATCTGAATGGGTTTGGGACCCTTATGTTGCTTGTTGTTGTAGCGATGATGTTTTTTCTTGGGATTCTTTGGTTTTTCTTTCTTTTGGGAGACTAACGCTTTGTTGGAGGTACCTGCAATGTTGATCACTCCAAGTTTGTACAAGATTATCTTCCTCTCAAATAAAAGCATCACAAAAGGACACAAGAGTGGGTTTTTGATAAACTTTCTCTAGATCCTCTCTTATGGAATAAAAGGTAGTTACAAACACATAATATGCACTACCTAGCTTAGAAAGAATAAGATAGATGGAACGCTCTTCCTCCACATTTATTTTGCATTCTTCACTTAAAATTCTGATTGTTTTAAACTTAGATAGATAGTCTCCAATGCATGAAAAATCATTTGGACTTAAATTCACAACTTGATTTTCTAACTGTTTTGCTCGAATAATATTGATTTTACAAAACATAGATTCAATCTTTTCCCAAGCTTCATCGAGGTCATCAATTTCTTTAAGGTTGAACCTTAAATCAGGAGAGATGGACATTTCAATTAGTCCATTAGCCCATTTGAATTTCTTATCATCATCAATGGGTTCTTTTTCCTTTCCCAAGGTAATCCGGTATAAGCCTTTATTTCTTAATAAATCCTCCATATGAGATTTTCATTGGTTGGTGTTGGTAAGCAAAAGATTACTGGAAGTAACCATATTAAATATTTAGATAATATGTATTTAAAAACTAAAACTAATGATCTATATGGAAAGATATCGAAAAATTAGGCGGTTTTAAAAAAAATGGCACTAAAAACAGACTTTGGATGTGAAACTTATGCCCTTTTTAAAAAATGCATAAATGAGAACCAAAGGACCACGTGGTGGTGTAAGTTTATTTACGAAGTGACCCACATTTATAAAAAGAACTGGGGATCACTTTTACAATGAAGTTACTTTATGAAAGAAAAACCACATGAAAAATAAATAACTCTAAAATAAAATATTAAAGCTACTTATAGTGATTCACTTTTATACTTAAAGTGAAATACACTTTACAATTGAGCATGAACTTAAAAAACAAAAAGTAACAAAAAGAGAGACTTGAAGTCAAGACCTCTTACTTAATAAGGAAACTTTTAAACAAATGGTCTAGAAAAAAATATTGTATTGTTTAGCAAGAGGATTGGGGGTTTTGTTGTTGTTTTTGTGGAAGACGACCTTGGAGAGTGTGCTAAAAAAAACTCTTTTCACACAAGAAAATTTTTTCTCTTCTCGATGACAACAATTGTTAGATATCGGTTAGCTTACCTAGAAAGTGCACATTTTCCTATATGTTTTTGATTTTCCAAGATCACACAGGGTGCGGGAAAAATAGCATACATAGATCTAAAAGAGTAGCAACCTAGAAACAAATGATATAAAACCAAAATAATACTCTACAAAAATTTTAAAATGGCATATTCAAGGTTTATACCTCCGGATCTGACTGAGATGGTCATATCTTTGGCAAACATAAACCTTTTCGAGTGAAAATAAAAGTGTGACTGACTGAAATGATCACTCCGAACGCAATGGAATAGTCCTCTCAGCCTATAAATGTACATAAATGGAAGAAAATGAATATGAGGAAACTTAGCTTCACAATCTCGATCTACAATAGAAGTGGGTCTTCAAACAGGCTCTGATACAATGTTCAACAACACAAGTATTTCAACAGAGGACAAACACCTTCAATAACCACTCACACAATCAGATCAAATATCAACACATCGATGTTTTGACGTGGTAAAACCCCTACGGGGAAACATCCACAGCCCCAACCAACGCAACCACTTGAAGAAATTTATTAATGCAAAATAAAAAGATTACAGAGAGATTTTACAAGAGAGTTTCTCATAATCGATCATCGTCAAATGATCCTCCATTCTCTTTAAATAGAGATCATGGAGCAAACGGGTGTTAAGCCATGGATAAATAACTGTTAAGATCGAGGAGAATATGACCTATCAGATCACTCTATGTCGGAACATATCATGACCTTATGATTTCCTAACTACAAATGCATACCAATGCACACTAAGAAACACACTTTTACCTAATGACACATTAGACCAAGTAGATCTTAACTAACTCCTAACTATCTAAATATCATAACACTATTTATTGTGAAATTCATATGGGAGTGAGATCCACGGGGGTGGAAAGTATTTGTCTGATGTACCTTCACAATTCCATGAATGGCACTTGATAGAAAACATTAGTTTCATAACTAGGATACATATTTATAGATTAATGTGGAGAATGATTTGAGAGATTCAATTTGTCAAGAGGTGACATGAATTTTGAAAGAGCATGGTGGCTTCATCAAACTACCACTTTTGAGGTAAGCATGGATACTTAAAAAGAGAGTGCACCCCTCGTGATGGAAAAACAATATGTTAGATTTCATGAAGTACCATAGGAAAACAACTATGTTTTGATGAAAACAATCTATGGAGCATTGTTTGGATGCTTATCTCAATCTACACAACAATTTCTTTTGTCCCCAAGGGAGAGTTTTGTACATTATATTTAAGTTTCTTTACCTTTTAGAAGTCTTTCTTTGGGGGCATAAACCTAACTTGTTTATTGTTAAGGATCATTGATGGAGGGTTTTCACTATCCTAACCTTTATGAATCACACAAACCACTTTTAATGACATAAGGTGAAGAACATAATTTTGATATGGGATAGATTTTAGGTCCTTCGATGTGTGCACACATGTGGTGATAAATGAAAATGACTACTTAAAGTATATTGTTGGAAATAGAAATGCAAGAAGTCACAAGATTAAGAAATTGATATATATATATATTGATCTGAAAAGATCTTTTAAAGACAATGGTTAAGTATTGTGCATGAGTTATTTTACCATTCAGGAAACTGATGAAAGAGAAAGAATTAAAGATGAAACATGATATCCATAAAGCAACATACAGATCTGGAAATAAGCATGAAGAAACAACAAACCATAAACAACAAAGTTGATAACGAAGTTCGACAATCTTGCCTACACCTCCGGGCCTTTGTCTCAGTGGGTGAGGCTTTCTTATTTCTGTTTGAAGCTTAAAATGTACATAATAAAAGTTCCAAATGGATTAAAAATTAATCTGGTTGTGTTCTACCATATCTCAAGAACCCAAAAAAACTGACGGTACTAAAAATGGATGAACAAAGCTCCCGTAAATGGCCCGCAAAGGTGCTCTCCTCAATGACTTCCGTGCATAAAAATGGTTTTGGATTAACAATTCTTTAGCATTTTCCTATTCTAAACCTCCCTTTTTTTGGGCTTCAAGAACCTTTGGTTTATATAGACTTGAAGTTGGCAAAAAAATCCCAACTTATCCCCAAGATATTGTAAATTCTAACCTTGTACAATGTCTACTGTAAATAGATATTCAGAAAAGAACAGAAAAGATACAATGGAAAATAGAAACATTACACAGATATTTTTCCCCTGGAAACCCAAACTGGGAAAACCAGCATATATTATATTCATTCATTGTGTTACATTGTTTACAATACAATATACATATAGGAGCCAGCGGCATCCAAAACCCTAACCCAATGACCTGGATTAGTCCAAAACCCTAATTCCTTAACCGAAAATAGAAAACCATCAACAAAAAACCACCTAAATACATGACACATTTTTCGAGGTAGGTGTCACGGTTCCTGAGGTAGAATTTTTTTTTCCAGGGGCGCTGCCCCCAGACCCCCACGCGGGGGCTTCGACCCCCTTCACCCCCAGAGGAGGGGCCTAGCAGCCCCCACTCTAACCCCCCTACGTTCCCGGTGCATGCACTCAGACACTGCTACTCATGCAAAGAATATAACACATACCCAACAGATATGGCCTCAAAAAGGGCTCCATATCCCCCAATATTGGTGAAAATCTCTCAAAAATGCTGAAAAATTAATTAAAAATCATATTATAAAGTTACAAAACCCACAATTTGGTAAATAATAGAGCACATCCCCCTCTTTTCGGGCTCCTGGTCATATGGGCACCCTCCATGTGGCCAAACACTAGGCTGGCGCATTGGGCCCTGGTATTTATCCCTTTTCTCTCGACCCTTGGTCGCATGTGTGGCCATGTTCCCATGATGTTGAACTCCATGCACCCACTTGGTTGTTAAGCACTAGGTTAATTAGACCTTGGATACACGCCCTGGTCAGCAGGCTAGCCCAGTCAACAAAGCATTATCCCCACACATCCGTGCTAACCATATTAAAGGAATATGCCAGGTCATATGGAACAGTCATGTGGAAAGTGGTTTGCGTCAAGGGATAGAAATACATATTTTCACCAATACTTAAGAACAAGGTCATAAGGCAGCGATCACATGGTTTGCGTCAGGGCTAGGGCTAGGCCCTAACCCTTACTCCGCCCAACATTACAATTATTCAACTTCAAATAATATATTTCAACAATATATATTAAGTCTCATCGTGGGTGGGCTGGTAGCCTGACCCTGCCAAATCGTCCACCCAGAACGGAGGTCACAAGTTCGACTCCCCGGGATTCCATACAAACTTTTACCACAATGACCAATGGAAGGGTGCCACATGGCAGCCCAAGACTGGGCCATGTGGCACCATGTTATTTGCCCAATTAAATTCCACTTGTCAAACTCATATTCATCCACCTGCACCTACCCAGACAGTTCCACTGTACATTCCATGTCACTGTACAGTCGTATGGCCTGTACATTCAGCTACCACATCAACACTGTATGAACTATATAGTCATCAATTTTTGCATGTTTGAAAAAATGAACAGACCACGATATATTTTTCATATGGTGTCTATTTGAGTTTGTTCCAGTTGCGTTGGGTTCGTATTGATGAGTCCTACACACACGTCTGTTTTGAATCCATTCCGAGAACTTTTATTTTTAGGCCTTCCTAGACCCATTTTGGTTCCTAGATCCATTTTGGATCATGCCTCCCCACTAAAGACATTTTGTTCCTCCAAAAGGATACTAACTAGTCATCAAGTGCGGGTTAGGCCACCCCACTTGTTCTATGTCTTTAAATTTTGTCCTGTGCACCTGTCTCATCAAGATCAACTGTAAAACAACCATGATAATTGATAGCATATTGTTAGCCACTTGTACTATGTCACATCTTACTCAAGCCACTATCATCCATGTTGATAAAATTACTAATGATAACATCAGAAATATGACTACAAATGAGCTAATATGTTTGTAATACTTGCACGACATTATCTTATCTTGAAGCAACGTGTGATTGATCTTCCATTCTACAATCATCTCATGTTCTTGCTTAAGATCAATTACGTGATTTGAAACAATTATAGGTGTGTTTCTTACATGTGTTTTCTTTCTAAATTTTTTTATTGTTTGAAGAGATTGATTTTATTTTAAATGATGAGCATGTACAACATATTCTTTGCCTGCTTAGATTAAGTGATATTGATTTTGTTCCCTGTAGTATATTTCTTTGCGATCATACAAATAAGGGCTGCCTAAGACCATTCCACATTCATTGAGTGGCACCACATCAAATGTTACCTCATCCACAAACTTATATGAAATTGAAAACTTTAATGTGCATTGCTTTGTTATGTGCAATTTATAATTGTTGCTTATCCATTTAAGTGAGTAAGGCTTATGATGCATATAAGTGCTTAATCCCAATTGTTTAACCAAATCCTCTGAAATCAAGTTATATTGAGATCCACTATCTATCAATGTCTCAACCTTAGTATGCCTCATAATGACACTTATGTGAAACAATTTACTTCTAGAATCAAATCGATCACCAATTTTACCTGTCAAACCAATCGCTGAAATTTTAGATTCATCACCTGAGTCTAATCCCAAGTTTGTTGGTCGTGTTGCTTCTGTAACTGTTTGCCTCCCTTTCCTTTCTTTGAACCACTTCGGTCACTTCTTAGGATGAAATTTCTAGCAACGGTCATCATCATGCCCTTCTTTATTGCAATGCTTGCAAGAGAGCTTCTCTTCTTTTCTTGCCACTAAATTTTCCTTCTTTCCATTCCACTTCCTTTTGTCCTCTTTTCTCGAAGATGATTCCCCTGATACACCAACTCTTATTTTTTGTTTCTTGAGTAGAAACCTCATCAATATTAGTAGGTACAAGCATAAATACTGTGTTTCGAATATGTGCAAGTAAACCTCCTATATACTTCATAAGAGTTTCTTGGGTATGTAAAGGAATATCTAACATCAATGACATTTTACGAAATCCATATGTGTATTCTTGCATTGTTTGTCCTTTTCTTAGTTTAAGACCTTGCCATTCAATTAAAGCCTTCTCTTTATAACCCAAAGGATAAAATTTCTTTCTAAGGGAAGAAAAAAAAAACTTGCCATGATGTAAATACATTACCCACTTGTTGCGTGCCATTTTTCAACTTGCTTTGCCATCAGATGAGTGTTGTTCCTACAAGATGAAGTGATGCCAATTTGATTTGAGTGGCCTCATCCTTGATTTGTTGTACACTTCAATAAACCTCCATCTATCTGACCCAGTTATCAAGTCTCTCTGCATTGACTTCATGATCATACATGGGTAATTCAAACTTCACATCAATCTTAAGTAAATGCATTTCATTTTTATGTTTATCGGAATGTTTTCTTGTAGTGGATTTAGAACTTGGACTTGAAGAAGAAGAAGTTGATGGAGAAGTAGGAGGTGAAGGAAGAGTTTGAGGAGGATCCTGTCCTTCTTCACTTTTAACCTTTGAATATTCACCTAGATTTGGTCTATTCCATTCCAAGTAATCCTCATATAGAACCTTCATCATGATCTTCGACATGGAAAAGAAAGTATTTCAAAACTCTTTCTCCTCATGAGAAAATCCCTCTTCCGATGCCATCTTCTCACTTTGAGAAGTTCTCTTTCTTGATCCAATCTCAGGATTCGATTCAACAAGCTTGCCTTCACCATGATTCTTCCTTTCCCTGGTAATCATGCAAACTCAAAAACCAATCGTCAACTTTCTCTGATACTAGTTGATCCAAAAAGATCTTTTAAAGACAATTGTTTAGTATTTTGCATGAGTTATTTTACCATTTAGGAAACTAGTGAAAGAGGAAGAATTAAAGATGAAACATGGCATCCATAAAGCAACATACAGATCTGGAAATAAACATGAATAAATAACAAAGTTGATAATGGAGTTCGGTAATCTCGTCTACGTCTCTGGGCCTTTGTCTCAGTGGGTGAGGCTTTCTTATTTCTGTTATAATATTCAAATGTACATCGTAAAAGTTACAAATGGATTAAAAAATGATATGGTTGTGTTCTACCAGATCTCTAGAACCCAACAAAACTGACGACACTAAAAACGGATGAATGGAGCTCCCCGAAATGGCCCGCAAAGGTGCTCTCCTCAATGGCTTCCCTGCATAAAAATGGCTTTGGCTCAACAATTCTTCAACATTTCCTTGTTTTGAACCTCCCTTTTTTTTGGCTTCAAGAACCTCTATTTTATATAGACTTGAAGTTGGCAACAAACTCCCAACTTCTCCCCAAGATCTGGCCTCAAAAAGGGCTCCAGATCCCCCAATATTGGCCAAAATCTCTCAAAAATTGTTGAAAAATCAATTAAAAATCATATTATAAAGTGACAAAACCCACAGTTTGGAAAATAATAGGGTGCAACCCCCTATTTTTGGGCTCCTTTTCATATGGGCTCCCTCCATGTGGCCAAGCGTTAGGCTGGCACGCTGGCCCCTGGTCTTTAGCCCTTTTCTCTTAGCCCTTGGTCGCATGTGTGTCCATGTGCCCACAGTGTTGAAATCCACGTGCCCGCTTGGTTGTTAAGTGCAAGATTGATTAGCCCTTGGATACGTGCCCTGGTCGGCGGGCTAGCCCGATCGACTGGGCGTTATCCCCACACATCTGCGCTAACCGTATTAAAGGAATAGGACAAGTAACACGGAATGGCCGTGTGGCAAGTGGTTTGCACTGGGGGCTATACATGTATATCCATGCCAATACATAAGAACAAGGTCATAAGGTAGCGGTCGCATGGTTTGCATCGGGGCTGGGGCTAGGCCCCAACCCTTACTCTACCCAACATTACATTGATTCAACTTCAAATAATATATTTCGAAAATATATATTACGTCTCATCGTGGGTGGGCTGGTATCCTGACCCTGCCAAATCGTCCGCATGGACCAGAGGTCATGGGTTCGAATCCCCAAGAGTCCATACAAACTTTTACCACAATGACCAATGGAGGGGTGCCATGTGGCACCATGTTATTCGCCCAATTAAATGCCATGTGTCAAACTCAGATTCTTCCACCTGCACTTACCCAATCATCTCCATTGTACCTTCCATGTCACTGTACAGTCGTATGGTCTGTAAAGTCAGCTGCCACATCATCACTGTACGGACTGTACAGTCATCAATTTCTACATGTTTGACAAAACGAACAAACCGCAATATATTTTGCATATGGTGTCGGTTTGAGCCCGAGCAAGTTTTGTTGGGTTCATATTGACGAGGCCTACACACACGTCCATTTTGA
>JZKD02S0475037.1:238251-261158 GCA_000966675.3 Picea glauca
ATCATTGAAGAGAGAATCACGTCTGATCGAACCCCTGTTTCGCAGAAAAACGGTCCATTTTTCATGGCAGAAGACTCCGAATTTTGTGGGAGTGGTGGCTATTTTTGGCCGAGGCGGTTAAACCGACTTCTGAACTTGATGGGGATGATCTGTCTTATTTATTGAGATTATTTTAATGTAAAAGGGTTGGATCTTCACGCCCTGTGGCTATCAGACTGTACTATTTTTGAAGAGATCTGCCATTAATAAAGAAGAGGCACTTTACAGGATTCCTGCGCATGTTCACTGGTGATGTGATTTTCTCAGTCAAATGTTTTCTTGCTCTGTAATCATCCTATTTTTCGATAACTAATCTTTACGAATAGTGTTACGTTGCAGGATTTATCTTTGATACCCTGTTTCCGATTCTAAAGATTTTAATGTTCATCTTCTAAATATCTTCAATTAAGAGATTCTTAAGTGCTTGTTAGTTGGAGTTGTTTCCCTTATCTTTTCTTCTGATCATCATTTAAATTATTAAAGATCCAGTGAATGTGTTATCTCGCCTTGTGAAGGATTTCTTCAGCGTTTTTGGTTGTATCTCAGATTTTATTAAATACAGACCCCATAGCCCAATGGATGTGTAGTTTGTCTCAACCAACTTCAAAAACCCTTTGACAACAAAGCCCATTGTTCTTCATAACTAGCCTAATACCTCTTCAAACAAAGCTATATCAGACAGAGAGATCCCTCTCTGAGTATTGGAGGGATAGATCCAAGACTCGAAGTGGTTATGATGTTGCCTCTGTGACTGCCTTACAGCCTTGGGCAAATTACAGAGCACTAACAGGTATCATAAGATATTTGGACCGTCGATCTGGACCCATGGATTTGGTGCAAGAAAATATCGGGATCTCGGCTATCGGGATTCCAAATCTCGAAGGCATATATTTCCCAAAGTCGTGAAATCGTGAAAAGAGAGAACAGATCAGGAGCGTTGGTACTAGAAGAGATCTGGATCGTCAATCTGTTTCCATGGACGCGAGGAAATTTTAGGAACTCAGATATTGGGAGTCTGCAACATGGAGGAAGTTGTATGCCCAAGCCGTGAAACGCGAAATCACGAAATGCGAGAGAAGATCTGAACCGTTGATCCCGAGGAAATCTAGACCGTCAATTTGGTCCTGAAGGACTTGTTGATTGTATTTTGGTGTAAGAATATAGGCTGCAGATATTTTTTTGTAAGCTTTCAGTTGGAATTAATATAAGGATCCACTTTTTATTCACAAAAAAAAACATGAAATATGTCACCTAAGAAGAATCATGCATCTTGTGAACTTCAATATTGTCCATGGGAGGACACTTTAACCCTCCAATAGGCTCTCTCTATCTATGAAGATTAACATGCAAATTTCCCCTTGTGCATGGACAATTTGGGGGGGAGAATGGGAAACATAAAAACAAGACGATACTAGATCAATTGAGAGGATGCAATGGTCTTCCTACTCTTTGGATTAATTCCTCTAGCATAACCTTACATTTATAATTTTTTATGAAATGCATGGCATGGCTTTGTATTTATAAGCATGTTTTGAAGTTGAAAATAACCCATATGACCGACTTGACTCAAACAGTGTCCCAATAACATTCCATTGATTAGGAAGGGACACTTGTGATCTGGTATAGGTATTTTATCACCAACCACACCTTATATCCAATCATAAGCATTTACAAGTTGCAAAATTCCTTGACTCATAGAGTAGGTATTATATACGTATTCAATAAAACATAGTGCCTATAAACCACACTTTTTAAGTCAATTGTAAATTCAAATAGTGAAGCTCTTTCAACTTGTTGAGAGTAATTGGTATTGTCCTTGATAAGGAGTTATAAGGGAGATCTATGTCCATGAGATTTTGTAGATACCCAAGTGAATATGGAATGGAACATTCTAAGGAATTGTTATATAGATTCAATGATTCGAGTGCAGTGCAACTTCCAAGTGTTGGTGAAATGATATCGATTAATAGAATGGTAGAAATGTCTATAGATAAAGCATTTTCAAGTTTCTCTTTCTCTAGAGGTAAGGGTGGAATAATTTCCTTTGGTGCTAAAGAGGTACACTACAAAAAAATAATAAATATTGCAATAAATATCACAGAAGAGTAATAAATATCATAGGAGTGTATAGAGGTCACTGTTGTAACACACCCAACCCCCTATCCACTTTTAGGCTGGTGGGATGTTTGATTTTCATCTTCTTGGAACTCAAGATTAGTATTTAGGTTCATTAGTGCCTATGATTTGTAATTTCTATTCAGAAGTGGTATCTATATCTTATTCATTTCAAATACTCTATTGCATAATTATGGTTATGCATATAGTATGATATCTAGGGGATTACTTATACACAACCAAAAAAAACCAATTTGAAGTATTAGATTAGTTGTATGAATCCTTTCATATGATGAACTAAAGGCAATCA
Source organism: Picea glauca (assembly GCA_000966675.3). Taxonomy (NCBI): domain Eukaryota; kingdom Viridiplantae; phylum Streptophyta; class Pinopsida; order Pinales; family Pinaceae; genus Picea; species Picea glauca. The sequence goes on from JZKD02S0475037.1 coordinate 240,716, forward strand.
TATATGCTAAAATATACTTGGGTGTTTTTCATTAGATAGAATGACTAGCCCCATAGTGGCCCACAAATTATGGTAATGTAAAAATAAATAAATAAAAGGAACATTAAGAAGTCATAGAAAGAAGAAAAAAAACAAAACATACATGATCCTTGATATTCTGATGTGTAGCATTGTATTTATACAACATCTAGAGCATATGAAAATGCGTGAACGGATTATATTTAGTTTTTAGTAAAAACCAAAAAATAATTTTAATACATGTCAATAAATCCTAATAGAAATTAAAACCAACAAGATAGCAAATAGTAAACACCATTGATATTGTTTTTTGTAAAATCCATATGAGAGGAGATTAAATAGTGACACACACACACATCTCAGATGAGACGGCCTGAATAAGCTCCTCTTGGTTTCGAGAATAATTTATTGGAGTCACTTGATATTGGAGAAAACCTCCCTCGATTTGAAGGAGAAACAACGAAGTCAACATTGACTATGTTTTTGCTCTGCTGGATCAAGAGAGGTTTTCTCCAAGAATAAACGGCTCCAATAATTTTTTCTCTACTGAACAACGCCAACCATGTGAAGGTGGAAGCTCCTATGGCCCCTCCTCCCCACCTTGACTTCACTCTCAATTCCCCAATACCCAATATATATTCTCATTCAAAGTCATATGTCATAAAAGAAAATTTTATGAATGAGATTTATCATTCAAAATATGTTACAAATATACTGGCTATATAATGTACATCTATTTGTCTTATAAAATTATTATACATCATCAATTTATTTTAGTCTTATTTTGTGTTTTCTAGTTCTTAAGTAATTCATCCATGTCCATGTCTTTGTTTACTAGGTGCTCTTCAACAGCTGATGTTGCTTCAGTCCTTTCACGTCGAGCACATTTGGTCTTGTACCCATGGTGTGGAGGTTGCTGTGAGGGGCCATCACCTACAAAAACAAAAAATATTAAATTTATATCGCCAATTTTTAAATATCATTAAATTATTTCATTAATATTAAAAAAAAACTCTGCAATATAATTATTTACTTGTTGGTCCACTAGTCAGAACCGTTGGAATGGATGCTCTATTCTCGTGATCATCTTCAGGTCGAGGAGGATCAAGTACGACATTCTCTGCCATTGAAATGAAACAAATTATAACGACAAAATCGTAAATGTATAAGTAATAAAAATTAGAAGTACAAAATTATTAAGTACATGATTAATATATAACCATTTTACCATCATGGGCCTTAGTCACATGAACATCTTGGGGCTACACCCCACTCGGATGGGGTTGTTGGGGAGCACCATGATCTTTTGGTCACGCTGCACTATCAACACTTTGTTGTCCAATGTTAATGGTTTCATTGATAGTGTTTCTCCCATGATTAAAACAAAGTAAGACATTAAAGTTATGGGTGATATAAAAAAAATTCTTATTTTATAAGTAATGAAAGGTTAATGTAGACTGGTTTTTATTTACCTTATCCCGCAAATTGGATCTTGGGGTCTACCCCATGATTTACTATGATCAACCATGTATTTATAGTCATACTTGTAATCAATTTGGAGGTCTTCCTCCATGGTTTCAGTTTCGAAGTCGTCACCCTGCATTGCATAAGAGCATGTTTTTTTAATTTTTTTGGCTGCAACAAACTGAAAGTTGTAAGGTGATAAAAATAATATTCTTAAGATGTTTGGGTACTTAGGATTCATGACTGTAACCTCGAGTAACCTCCCTAGTCTATCTTGTGTTGGCTATATTTGAAAATCCTTTCTGTGGTTTCCTTTGAAGTCGGGAAACCTATCATCAAAATTTTCAAGTATGTTATATACCACAATTTTATTTAGATCTAAACAAAATTAAAGGTATTGAAATCAACATATTGTAATTTACCTTAGGGTACCAGTTATTTTTTCTCCTGATTTTTTCAATATGTTTTCTTTTGCATCAACAATGATCGCCTTCCAATCCCTCTCTGGAATCGAGAGAGGACGCTCATACCTAGGGTTTCTTTCCAAGCTTTGTATATAAACATCCCATGTATATTTTGAATATTCTCCTATTGTAGAGGTGGCCACTTTTTTATTGAATGTATCTACTCCAAAGAGGCCTTTGAGATAATCCATAAATTCTTTTTTGAGGTTGGAATTCTGGAAATTCCACCTCATGCATAAGGTTGCCCCAAAAATAAACAAGGCCTTGCTCTTCAGGTGCCTATAAAAATGGTCGTTTCCTACACACAAAAATATATGATCATTATTTTAAAAATAATAATCTAGATGATTTGTGTATGAGATGGACAACATGAAATAGTTAAAATATGAAAAACTACCTAACAATCTTATTTTTTTTAATGGAAGTCCATTGTCGTCGACCAAAAATGTGCACGGAAGGGTCCCCATGCTGGTCACATGTCTAGCTCTAGGAAATGCAACCATTTCAACTAGATCATCAGACTCATCTCTGTCACCACCTCTACAACCTGACCATTGTGTGGATGCCTGGTGGTGTGTTTCATGGATAATATCTAAATTAGGTGTGGAATATGGAGAAGTAAATAGTAATCTAGCAGATGTATGAAATCTCGCGTCAGGACTTGGTGGCATCTCTGCAGCGCCACTACTACCAACACTGGGATGAACAGGCTCCAAAAATTTCTTTATAAAAAATAAAAATAAATCGTGAGATAATGTAAAAGTTAAAAAACAGACTTTCATAATTGAACATATGAGTACATTAAAAAAAACACTTTAAATTATGGTTATTACATTATATGTGTTAAGTTGTGACATAAGGATATTGATACTTTCTAGGATGTGAGGAGTTTGATCTAGATGGTCTAACAAGCTATCAAGTTCCTTGTTCGCTTTAATGATCTTTCTTTTTATTAATACTATCAGATCAAGGGATGAATAAAACCCCTCCTCATCAGCGGAATCATGATCAACATGGCATGCTGACTACATATAATTTCAACATAAAAAACAATGTTATTTCAATTATATAAACAAATGAAATAACTGATCACCACGCAAATAAAATTATATAAACAAATGATAAAATTCACATAAAAAGAAAGTCGAATTTAATAATCATTTACATGTTCTACAACTGACCCTTTTCCATGATCATCCTGCCACATTATAATATAATTAGAACCCCCAAATATTTAAAAAAAAATTAAGGATAACAAAAAAATTGATTTCCACCCAAATAAAATCAACCTCAATGATCAACCTCCCACATTATTATAAAATTGGGACCGTGAAATATTTAAAATATTGTTAAAGATAAAAAAAAATAATTATAATGAAATAAGTAGAAGTTTCTTAAAGAGGGGTTTCATAAGTACCCGCACAATATTAGTCGATGTTTCTATTCGATTCAAATGGTAATCCACTAATAACTCTTCCCCGAGAGCTATATTTTTTATTGTGCACAGGACTACCCGATTCTCTTCGCATCCCTCACATATGCAATTCGGTTGCTTGTTTGTTCTCTCGGGTCGTGTGTTGTTTATAAAACCTATGATATTGTCAGAATATTTAGGCCTTCCATCAATATAGATAGTCACTCCCTTATTTTTATCGTTTTTTATTAGTTGTATATAATTTGAGTCGATTGCATATCTTCTCATACTTCACATGTACCGAACCAACAACATCCAATCGTTATAATTGTAACACGAACTGGCATATTCCATCAATTCAGTTAATGTATTTTATTTTATAGTTATTCCATCCATGGAAAATATCCCCAGGCCATGCAGGAAGGATGGTGCAATGCGATATGTCCTATTGTTGACAATGAAGTTAGTGTCTAACGAAGGCAATTACTTATGTACCCATTGTTTCACCAGATGCTTATACCTGAGTGGAACCTCTATGTCTCCTATTATCTCACGATCATAAGAGAATGATCCTCCTTTGGAAAGGAAAAATTACATGTGTCTATAGAATTTTCTTCTGACTTTTTCACGTCTGGTCCTTGTTTGTGTATCATATCTACTAGATGAAGTCACATTTCCCTATATTTTTCCTAATCTTCCCTCACTTGAGGAAGAAATATCTGACAGGTATCTGTTTGGTTGTACCTTCAGTCACATGTGCACGTGTTGTTAGTGAGTATTCCATCCTCATCCTAGTTTTGATTTTGAACTTTTTTTCTATATTCAAAGTTCTAAATAAATATTTTATATCTTTAGTTTTGGATGCACAATTAGAGGGTGCAATCATTCAAAATTGATAGGTTCCATGAGTATCGGAATCTAGCTAAGGAATGTCATCTCCCAAACATAAGAAAATTATTGGTTTGTAAGGATATTTAAGGAAAGAAATATTTTTATCGGACTCCATAGATGAACATTACCTCTATGTGAACCTTAAAAACAATTCTTGAATAAAACTCTATGTTGTTAAAACAAGAAAGGAGGAAAATGGTTAACAAGAGTTTCATATCTTTGATCAAAAGAATATGATCGATCTCGCTTAGGAATTGAGTAAGAAAAAATCTCCTCCTCCCCTATTATTGATTTTTTTTTTTATATACAAATTTCTCTTTGGGTCTTGGAAGGTAGGTTTACAAATCATAACCAAGACTCAATATAGTGAATTCCTTCCTATCCTTTAAAGGATATCTATTCCCTAACCTCCCCCTATCATCCTTTGGATGTATTGGGAGGTAATGAAACTATTGTATGCATTTCTCTAGGAAATTATAGAACTTTTCTATGGAAGAAAATTGGACCAAATCCTCATAATGACTCCCAAGTCTCTAAGACCACCAAGTACAACCTCAGACTGAGGAACATGGAAACATTTATTTTTCAAGGAATGATTATCAAAGGTCTAGGTTTCCTAGATGAGAAAGACCCCAAAGATACTCAGACAGGGAGAAAAACATTCCCATCCTTGGATAAAAATAAATAAAAAAAATACCAAATTCAAAATTGGAAGAAAATTAATACTAATTAGTTCTCCTAGATAAAAGGCCCACATAGATGGTTCTAGATGATATTCCTAACCCTTAACTATAGAGGGTTGTTCAATTCCTCAAATAAATTGGTTATTAAAAGGTTAACTAAATTTCATAATCCATATATCATATTCCTACAAGAACTAATGACAGATGGAGAAAAGGTAGTTCAATATTTATCCATGGTTTTAATGGGGTGGGGATTTAGTTTCATAGATGATATAAGAAGATATATATAGAATGTAACCAGTTGGAAATTAGGATCACTCTCATATTCTTACTCTTTGGAATTTTTTGCTGGGGACCTATCTTTTCTCTCTAAACCTTCGGAAGGAAATTAGTTGCTTGAATATTTATGGCCCCTAATCCAATATGCTAGAATTCTAGGAAACTTTCTTCAACTATATATTTGTACAAAAGAATTTGGTGATAGTTGGAGTTGGCATGAACTTGTCTCTAGGTGTTTTAGACGTTTTGGGGCCATTGGGTCAGGTTGATAATTTGGTAGGTTTATTCATAAGCAAATTGGAAAGGGTGGGATTGTTGAATATTGAACCAAAAAAACATAACTCGACATAGAGAAATTGGAGAATATGCAAGGTAAGAATATCTAACACTCTGGATTGTTTCTTAGTATAAAAATATTTCATTGATGAGGCTATTTGTATTCTCTAATGGGTCTCCATAGGTAGGATCCTAATCACAATTTAATAATTTTTGAAGTGGCCCTTCACCAAGGGAAGCCACCAAACCCTTTCAAGATGAACCATTAATGGATAAAGGATAATTTTTTTTTAATAAAATCAAATATTATTGGAATACCTTTTTATGACTCCCTAAATGAGTCATCTCCCGTCCAATTCCATCAATATTTAAAAATGGAAAAGCAGGTAGCAATCAAATGGTCCAAGGAAAAAGAAAAGATAAGGATGACAGGAAATTAAAAGAAGTAGAGGATATTCTAGCCTCAAGATACAATAAGCAAGGTTTTGGGTTTTTATAGAAATCCAAAAGTCTCAGTTAAATCAACTTGAGCACAAAAAGAAACAAAATCTTCTAGATAGAGTTCAAGAGAATGGAGATTGAAAAGAAGGACACTTTGGCTTCAAGTAGGCAATAAAAACACCAACCTTTTTCATAGATTTTCCAATTATAGTAAAAATGTTAAGTTCTTTTTAGAAAATAGAGAAAGACAATGGAGGATGGGAAACAAACTTCCCTAAAATAAAAATAAAAAATGAAGGGATAAAGTGCATCCGATCTATTTCCAAAGATGATTCTCATGCAAACATTGTAGCTATAATTAAATTATCAATATAATTTACTAGCTTCATAAATATATAGAATGATCAAGCTCTTATGAAATTTTTTGAAAAGAAGAACTCGTACGAATCCTTTAAAGTTCCAAAAATACAAATTCCCTCAACTAGATGACCTCCTTCTGGAATTATTTCTAATATGTTATGATTTTATTATAGAATTTTGATAAGAGTAGTGGAGGGCTTGAGAATCATACGATAAACCTTGGCAGCCTTCAACACAACCTTCATCACATTGATTCCAAAATATAACTATCCCTCTTCTTTTGAAAAAAATTGTTCAATTTGTCCAATACAAATACATTACAAAACAATTTTAAATATTATCTCAAGAAATATCAAAGATATCATTTCTCATCAAATCTCCCTTGATTAGTTTTGATTCTTGGAAGCGTGACAAATTTATGAGGAAGTGGGGGTTTCTTAAGAAGTAATCCAATCAATAAATACAAGGAACTTAAGAGAAATGAATGTAAAAGTGGGTCTTTCCAAATCTTTCAAAAAGGTGACTTGGCCCTTCTTGAGACTAATTCTTATTCATTTGGGTTTCTATCATCAATTTGTCATGTGAATTATGAGTTGTATCAATTAAGTCTCTTTTGAAATCCTAATAAATGGAGCTACATCCCATTTATTCAAACTAGAAAGAGGAATTATGTAGGGATTCCAACTATCCCCACTTCATTTTCCTATGGAAGAAGAAGGTCTCAACAAATCCATAAAGATATAATCAACAAGTAGTAATTTTAAAGGCACTTATGTAGGAAACACCTGTAATTTATCGTATTTACCTTTTGTAGAATAAATGCTTATATTCTATGACAACAATGGGAGATTTTTTAATAATATAAAATATATGATTGACTCTTATGTGAAGTGGCTCTCATGAATATCAATTCATCCAAATTGACAATTTCCTATTGGGGCTTCTTGGAGGTGAAAAATATTACACCTCCTAGCATTTTCCCTTTCTCATTGTGGATTTCAATGCTCATTTGAAATACTTATCTTTCGATATGAAGGCCAATTTGTGTCTAAAAGGTGATTGGTAGTGGTTGATAGAAAAAGTGTAAAAAATTATTAATTTATGGTGCAACTGATGGCTATCACATGGAGGCAGACTAATCCTTGTCAAATTAGTTCTAGAGGCCATTCCAATTTTCTCGATGTCCCTTGCCTATATACCTAAAGGTGTCTTAGAGTGGATAAGGTAGTTTTGTTACTATTTCATTTCGTTGAGTGAGAGTGAGAAAAAATGCATAATGTTGGTCTCTTGGAAAAAAGTAGAAATTCCCAAATCACAAGAAGGATGGGATCTCAAGAATATATTCTTTTTCTTAAATTATTTAGATAATAAAAGTGTTTGGAGTATCCTCCAAGGTACCAAATTATGTGTGAAAGTAATAAAGTATAAATACATAGCTCCAAACTTAGTGTAGGACTAGGTAAGAAATCATGTTAAAAAATACCAAAATGCCTCGGTTATTTGAAAAACAATTATCACATCATTCCCCCTGGTTGGAAATTTCCTGGTATGACATGTTGGAAAGGGATATAATGTCCAATTAGGGTTGGAATTGTGGTTAGGAATCATATAATCCTTCAATTTAACTATTCCCCTCATTCAATAAATAGAGCGTAGAGGCTTCAACACTCTAAGTTAAATCGCAAAAGAACCCATTGAAACATGTAGTTGGAAATAATATCTCTCTTGGAGAGAGATAGGTCTTAGGGAGGATCGTGTATAAATATTGAAGGACTTCACAAGAATCCTTAAAAATATTCTTTATAAGACTTGGTGATGAGGAGGATCAACTTGTATGGTATTTTAATCCTTTTAGGGTATATGAACCAAGGCTAGGTTGTAAATCACTTATAGCAGTGGGAGGTGAGATCCCACTATTTTGGTCATGGAGATTAATCTAGAAATTTAAATTCCTAGCTAGATAAATAAATAAAATTGTGGCTTGTCTTAAATAATAAATCTTTAACTTTTCACATCCTACAGAAAATAATTTTTGAAGGCCCTGGTAGGTGTTGTCTCCATGAATCTAAAATTGAAGCTAATGTCCACCTTCTCTTGTATTGCCCCTACTCTAAGCAAGTTTGGTGGAAGATTAAATGGATATAAAATATCCATAATGCATAGAGATGGGAATCCATATAAGAATCACTCACACGATGATGTGAGAACAAGAAAAGGTACAAATCCCTCCCACTCTCTATTGCTTGGGGAATAAGGTTGGACAAGAAATCCAAACTCTTTGAGGGTGTGGGTACCCTACCTCTTAAGTTTTTCTTTCAAAGGTTAAACATTATGTATTCTTTCCCTCGACCTACAAATTCTCAATCCCACAAACATTCTACAGAACAAGCAATAATTAAAGAATTTCCTTGGGCGATGGTGCATCACAAGGAAATCCTTCTAAAGGTGGGGTTGGAGATTTATCCACCTTTACCTAAGCTAGTGTATATCATTCAAATATGGAATGGCTCCAATTTTTTTTTTTTTTGAACTTATGGCCCTAAAAACAGCTCTATTGTTAGCTTAGGAAAGAGGAGTTCTTTAAATTCATATTTTTGGAGATTCACTACTAGTCATTCAATTGATGAAAGGATAATTCACCTTTAGTAACTTCATTATACAACCTTTGTTCATAAACATTTAGAATTTTCAAGCATCCTTCACTCATATCTCTTTTTCTCACGTTTACAGGGACACAAACAAGGAAGCTGACAAATTATCTGGAGTGGCATTAGAAAAAGGAACATGGGAAATCCTTAAATATTCTTCAGGACACTCCTCTACTTATATTCATGAACCATGGTTTTGATGTTTTCACTTATTCTAAAGTCTTATAACTATGAATCTTTATGACAAGCATTGTTGTTTCTTTCAACGCTTATTTTTATTGTATGAAATCCTTGAAGAAGGAAAATAGATTAATGATAGAAGTTGGATTTTGTTTTTAAGTATAAAACAATGAAATCTCTCTTTTAATGTTTTTGATACTTTAAAGAAAACAACTATAAAAGGATTCTCAATCCTTTTATATCAATCCCTTCAAGGGACAATGGGATGTTTCTACTTTATTAGACACTGACTCAATCCTAAGTCCAACTGAGGAGAAAACAAAAACGCATGTTAATTAATCTAGGAGTCAAGCATGCAAACAAACCTTCTCAAAAATAAGCACTAGTTGGTGATGGAATCCAACATCACAGGATCGATTCACAAAGGGTATGATTTTCGGCGAGTGGGAAAGTTACGTTGACAACTTGCTTAACGAACTAATGCCCTGGTGCAAGTTATCTCACCGAGCAGTGCGAAACCCTCCAAGGAGTCTGAGTGAGTCTAGACACATCGATCCTAAGTACAACACCACCTTCCCTATGTTGTTACCTTAGGTAGGAAGTATAAAATATTATGGCCTCTATGTTACCACCTACTATACCAAATAAGAGGGGGGACAATCGACAGTTGACACCAAGACTAACAAAGCAGGGTTGATTACTCTATTGGCCCCAATGCGACCTCGTGCTTGCCCCTTATGTTAGAAGGGCTTCTGAAATTCAATGATATTGCCCCTTATGTTAGAAGGGCTTCTGAAATTCAGTGATATAACAACTGGATTTCACTCCCTAACTCAAAGATTTATTTTTGTTTAGAAACATTGGAAAGTTATTCTCACAATCCTATTCCAAATCTCTCAACCTAAGATAAGATGGGTTTGAAGAGCCCTAGAAAAGTTGCTAGATAAATTTTAATTAGTGCTTGATTTAGGTTGTTGTTACTCAAAGGATTTGTCATGAAACTGATGGCGTTTAGACTCGACTCTTTAAACCATGCAAGAATTTCAACTTCGATGAAAACTAGCTATAGGAAGGAGCAAGAGGTTTTAAGCAAATAAATAATTTCTTGATAGATTACTATGTGTGCACTGCTAATGAAAAAAAGTATGAGCTAATTATCCAAATAAATGGAAGCAAAATTACCCAAATTTTAAAAATACCATGCAAATGTCATAGTGTATTTAGTACACCTATACAACATTGAATCAAATGTCATCATTTCTAACATAGTAAAATTTTATGATTATAAAGACCACCATACACATCTTAAATACTCATAAGGATCAAGGGGGATTTGTAAAGGTATTTTTTTTTATTATGAACCCACATTTTGTGAATAAATGTGTTCACGTCAAACGCTGAAAATAACAATGTTATAATAAAGAAAAAGTGATACAAATCCTTGTTTCATAAGAGGAATGTCACATAAGGATTTCAATTTTTTATGTTCTTTGAAAATTATTAACCTTTCCAATACATGGGGACAGGTATTTCTTTGCATCTTGTAAGACCTCTTAAGACACTCAACCACCATTTATACTTCCATATACACATGAATATTAATAAATCTTCTCCAATGCCAACCTCAATGGTTGACAATATATCATGAAGCTTTGTTCAATTTTCAGTACCTCTTCCATGCCCAATCTTGAAACAGAAACAAAATTTTCCATTCAAGGATATAATAGCCTCAATTCCATAGGGTACATGATTACCTTGACTCACTCCATCCAAAAAAAGGACAAATTTTTTAATTACCTTGACTCACTCCATCCAAAAAGGACAAATGGGACAAGCCCTTATTCAAAGACCATGATTACATGGTCAGATTAATGGTGAATGGACAAGACTCAAGACCTAATAACACTTATAAAATTGTAGGATAAGGTGACATAATATTGATTCTCTGGATAAGGATGACACTAATAGCTACCCAAACTAAAAGTGATGACATAACCAATAATACAAAAAAATCATTGTGTTTCCTCTTTTTTGTTTTTTTTATGTTTTGGGAATGATGTGTTTTTCATTTCTTGTTATTAGTTTTTTATTTTTATAAATATTAAAATAGTGTTTTTTCTATTTATGTTACAATGAGGAGGCGAGTGCCATATGCAAAAAAATGGTTTTAAGGAACATGATAACAAAGGACCGGAAATGACCAATGATGTGCCCATCACTTGTCTCCTTAAGTGGGATGAATAATTATGGTAGCATGATTGGAGGTGAAGATTTAAAACAAGAATTGGGTGAAACAATGGTTCATCAACATGATTCTAAAGTAAGACAATAAAATAAAGTGTAACGGATCAAGACTCCATTAGGTAATGGTAAAAAATTGAGAAGAGAAAGGCATGAGGCTCATTCATGCAAGCATAGATTATGTGGACTCCCATACCTATGGTACAAAGTGGGATGGGTGTCAACATGTGAACTAAGCTAAACTAGGGAAACTTATACAAGGATGAGCACTAGGGTTCAATAAGAACAAAAAAGTGGCTTACAGAGGTTAAGTTTCTTGCTGGTATGGGGTGGAACCTTTGGTAAAATCAAAGGGAAATAATAGGAAAAAATGCATTGTATCATAGGAATATAATAATCCTAATTTCTATTTCAATGAGTTATACCTTAATCAAAACCACCAAAAATTGTAAAAGATAGCAAAAAGGGATTCCCATAAAATTCCTATACAAAAAAACAAATTATACAACATGATACCTAAAAAATGGAATCCAATTATGTGAATAGTATAAAAAAATAGACCGTGTATACTCCCAAAGAATTTCTGTGAAAATTTAGGGCCAAAATGCCCTTTGGTTGGGGGGGCAGGTGATGATGAGTCCAAAATATGTTTCAATTTTGACAACATTATGAAGCACAAAAATATGTTTTTTTTTGTGCTTGTTGGTATAGGGGTAGACCCGGGGTTTAGTGCTACAGCGACCAGCAAAACCCTAACTATTGGCCCTTTCGGCAACACCTGTGAAGCAGATGAAGTCTCACCCAAGGTAGAGGTAGGGGTGGTTGCAAGACTCAGGTGTTTGCAACCTTAGCTGAGACACAGTTCTATGATTCTAACACTTAATAAAGAACTTAGCACTGTTGGTTCTTTAATATGCAGTCAATATCCACTTTGCTAATAACACAGGGATTCACACCATTCATAGTCATCTAACATATTAAAGAATTTAGCATCGGTAAAATACATCAGATCTAACAGATCATGCACTGATCCTATTCATGTGTATCAGATCTAACATCCTACATATCATTAGAAATTTAAGCATAAGTAGATCTATTCAGTCATATCATAGCACTTAGCAAAATGGGAACACAAACACATTGAGATAGGCACAAAGAAACACAACATAGTATTTACGTGGTTCACCCCCACCCTGGGGATACGTCCACCGATTCTTATTCTTTATTAGTGTATTCAATCGGTTACAAGAACAGAGACATCAAAACCCTATTGCGCACAGGACATAATATATGCACAGCTCTCTAGATCCTTCTTCCTTGCGTTACAACACAAAGAATTTTCCAACTTCCTACAATGACTTGCACTTAGCCCTGGAAGTCTCATATAGGAACAAAGCACTTACAGACATTACTTGCACTTAACATACATCACATAGATGTCGATCTATCCTCTAACTCACTAGATTACTATTTATACATACAAAATAGGCCTAAGCATGGGTAAACCCCATGGGTCAATATCCCAATCCCATTACATATTCCCAAAAACCCAAAATGGACCCAAAAGTGGGTCGACATCCCGTGATATCTGCTCCGTCTTGTGCTCCTCCTTCGACGACTGTTGAATTCCCAAAATAGGTTAATATAACAAAGAAACTCCCAAAACTTGGTCAAGGGCCAATAGGCCCCCAACACTCACTTGTGACTCATCCCGAGTCACTCTGGTTTGAGCAATTCTTCCTTGAATGCTTCAAGCTTGTCTTGACCTGCTTCGACTTGCTATAGTTTTACGGACTCTTTCTTAGTGAACTCCTGGATCATTGCATCATTCACTAGCCCTTCTAAGCATTGTTCTATGGTGATGACGATCTGTTCTAGTTCGACTCCTTGGATTTCAACTTCAGTGAACAGTTGACATGCCTTTTATTGCATTGGTTGAATTCGTTGAGTGACTTCCATTACTTTACTATGAATCATATGGATTTGTTGCTGGGTGGTGCATTGTTCTTGAGACTGCTTCATTCTTTCTACTGGTGACAAGGACTTCAGCTACACCTCTAGCGTATCGACGTGCTACTTTGCTTCTTGGAGCTGCGTATCCAATGTCTGTAACTCTGGATTCTCCATGAGGTTCTTGTAAGTCTGGGCACTTCAGTTACTCAGCTGCTTGCATTCCAAGGAAAGAGCTTTTAATCTTCCTGTGGAGTTTTGGGTACAATGCAGAGCTCTAGATTTGTGATGTGTTGTTGTAGCTTCTGGATCACGTCTTCGAGCTATGCCACCTGGTGTGGGATTATTTCTTTGGTCTATAAGTCAATGACTGTCATAGAGAGAAGTGCTCTATTGACCGCTTCCTTTACCTCCATTTGCTCCGCCAACAATTGTTCCTTTCCTTGTTGTAGTTGCGTTTTCTCATCATTCCATTTTTCTTGGAGAGCACTCTTTTCTTGTTCTGCAGTAGTGTGTTTTTCTACAGGTACTCCCTATACTTGTGTCAAAGCCTGGATAGATTTCTCTGCTTCATCTTGTGCTTTTCGAAGTCGAGCCTCGACTGAATCCACAATTCGGTGAAGTTGAGATGGCTCATCTCCTTCTTCTTGTGTTCCTACTAACAGGGGCGCAGTGGAGACTACACACCTCGACTAAAGTGCCTGTTGCACTCCTTGGAGCTCTATCTCGATCCGGCTGTACATTGCCTCCTGCCTAGCTTCCTTCTTCTCTGCAATCTCTAGCGAAGCATCGTTCAATGCAACGATGATGAAGTTAAAGTCATTCAGGGTGAGGAAGTCTCGAACTTGGTCCTGGTTGCTTTCGTTTTCTTTCTAGATGAAGGCTTATGGGGGGAAACATTTCTTTTCTTCGAGGGTTCCTCCTCATCCTTATGCAATGTTTCCTCATCAATATCTTTACCAACACCTCCTTGCTCTGGTGACATAGACACAGTCTTCACGGATGTGTTGTATACATCCTGAACTTGTTTAGGCTTCTTTGTTTTACTAGATCCGGGTGTATCCTGCGCAACTTCCAGACTGTCTACATCGGATAAATCCATAGGGTTGGCTGGGATAAGGAGGTCTGTCGACCATTCCTTGGTGATTTCCTCTAAATCTTCCTCCGTAAGCTTGTAATAGGAATACAACTACTGCTTATGGCCATCTGCGCGTGTTGTTATATAAATGAAGTGGCGGTCCGCGCTGAACTTCATTAGGGGCCGAAACCTGTGGAGGGTATTCAAGGTCATATGAGGCTCATATTGGATGGCTAATTTCAACTTGTTGTAGTAAGTGTGGAAGACAACATTTGAATTCCATTGCTTGTTCATATCGCTCAAGTACCACAGGGTACTGAACTTCGCGACCAATGGTTCAAAGGGCTCGATGTCTAGGAAGTTTGCACCTTCCAACATCTCCCATGCAATGAATGTGATCAGTATGAGAAGCCATCTAAAGTAGAACTCATATCCTTGGTCTTGTGCTTCCAGCAGTCCAGTTCCAACTGGTTTACCAGGTACTATGCCCAATTCATATGAAGTCCTTCTGTGCACTTCCCTGCAAGGTCAACAACGAATCCAGTCACTTGGGTGGGCCGGTTCTTGTGAACTAGCTTGCTTGCGATCAACTGACATGCAAGGTGCACTGTGTCGCTCTGGATAGAGGATACCTTGTAGCCTCGGGTTCCCTTCTCGACATCACCATAAGTCTCTTTGATCCTCTGCACTAATTCTCAGTCTGAGGTCTTTCTAGGGTAAAAATATTGTGTGTCGGGGCCTTGCATGCTAAGCCCGGTGATCCGATTGATCAAGTTCGGATCCATAGTGATGCGGTGGTTCAACCATAAGTATCCTCCGTTGTAACTTGAAAGCAACAATTTGACACAAGCGTTCACTTCTTGGTGCCTGTCAAAGTGCGGGATCTTCATCACATTGAGAAGTGTGGACTGCGTGAGGTTTTGGGTCCATGAATGCGGGATCATCTTGGAGTTCTTTCCTTTAGTCTTGGTCAAATACTTATGCAAAGCAAGCATGCTATAAGCCTTTCTGTCACCGAGGTTGAAGTCGCTAAACTTCAATACTACGAGCTTATCCTAGTTGGCACGAACTGCGCACACCCCTTTCAGGAGGTTTATAGTGACCAATGCATTCTCAAAATCCCTGGGCATGCTATCTCTGTTCACTACGCCGATCAAAGGAGGTATATACGAAGGTAACATTCTCGGAATCAACTTGGCATTCGTGATATTGTCTCTATGCTTCGTTCTCATCTCTGTCGCGATTCTGTAAGTTCCTGCTCCACGAGAAGTCGATGGAGAAGCTTGCACTTCTCCTATCAATGATACTTGCACACTTGCAGACATCCTTCTTTCTGACATGACTTTCTTGGTCCTGATATCAATGAGTACTTCCTTCACAGATTCTTCAAGTGCACTAAGCTCCTTAGACATATGTGCTCGGGGTTAATAATATCAGGTTCACGAAGTAATGTAGACACAACAATAAGATGGAAAGAAAGAGCGTAATGACCACTGGACAATATTAATCAAGGTTGCGAGCTCAAATTATCGATTTGGAAAAAGTGTTCTTCGTGAATGGAGCGACGAGCTAAATTGGTGAGTCAATAACGATTGGCTCACAACGGTCATGCCCCTCCATTAACTCTTGTTTGATCCATTATGGCGCGACCCAATGGTCTGATGATGCCTCTTTTTTTATTTTTTTCTCATTTGGAGCGGAAGTCAAACGGATATATCGGTCCAACGGCTACATTGCTTCATCATGGCGAAGTACTCTATGTCATTGTTCTGATATCTCGGTGAAGCTCCAATTCTACAATTTTTCTTTCTGCAAGGTCTCTTCTAGAACCTCCTGTAACCTTTCAGTATTAGCCCTTTTCTTTCTTAACTTTCTAGCCTTCTTTCCAGTGAGCTTCATCTCGGTAATGTTTTTATCATTCCAAGTCTTTTCTTCTTTGGTCTTAGTTACTTCACACTGTTTAAATGTTTTCCTAGGATTCCTGTGTAATACTTCTTCCTTGTCTGGGATACATAATTCAATATTCTAGGGATCGTCTAGTGTTCTCTTAGCCTCGACATTTGAGTTGCTAGTATTAAATATCTGTGATCTACTCTTCTATTCCTTAATCAAGTGTGCGATCCTTTTTGTCATAAAGTCTTTTAACTCTTGCTTCTTCTGTTCCAAAACTTCTTCTTCCTCCTTTCTTCTGGCTTGATCTCTATCAATCCAAGGTTTTCCTATTAGCATGGTAAACAGGGCTCTGTCTTCAAAAAATTTAATAATCTTAAAGTCCTCTTCTGTTGAATCTCCATTGACAGTCATAGGTATCTGGACGAGCCTTCCACATAGGTTTACTAGCTTTCCTCTGAATAAACTTATTCCTCCTAGGGAAGGGATCATAGCAGGCCTTCCTATAGCTTCCCAAGTTCTTTCTGGCATAATATTCATCTATGTTTCTTCATCCAGGACATAGTCAACATCGAATTCCCCTATTCTTGCTTCGATGCATTCCTTCTCTTTGAAGATCTCTGATAAGTTGACATGTCAGTGGTCATTCAGGGTTTCTTTCATCTGTAGCAATGCTTTCTCTGATTCTTTCCGAGGTTCGTCTGTAGATTCTAGATCTTCCTTAGGGTTTTCTTGATTCAGATTCATTCTTTCAAGCTTAGAAATCATTCTAGGGAAATCCAATACTTCATGGTATACAGATTTACAACAAAGACAACTAGGTCTTCCACCAAGGCATTCCTTAGCAAGATGTCCCGATCTTCTGCAACTGTAACAGAGAGTTAATCCTCTCTTTTTGTTAAATGATCCCCAACCTTTTTTGTACTGTGCACTAGGATCATGGTAGCGAACCTGCAACAAATTATTTCTAGGATCCTACATCCATTTATTATTCCAAACATTCTTTCTATGCATAGGTATAACATATCTTTCATTATTCTTATCATATCTATTCATATCACATCTTCTTTCGTCTATTAACACCCTAGCTTTCAAACTAGGACAAAACCTATCAGATATGCCTAGATCCATACTCTAGAAACAAAAAATTCTACCTTTCTTACTTTTACAGAGCACAAATATTTTAGATCTAAGAACTTTTAACTATTTTTACCTTTAACAGAGCACAAATCTTATAGATCTTACCTCTTTCAATCAAAACTTCTCGCTTTTACCTTTCTTGGAGCACAAAGCTTTCATATCCTGCTTCTTTTTTATAGACCCGACCTCCTTTCTTTCAGATCTCACCTTCTCTCTTCAGATCAGGCTTCTTTCTCTCAGATCTAACCTTCTTTATTTAGTACAAAGCTTTACAGATCAAGTAGAATACTGCGCACTAGGGCACATATCTATGCACAGATATTTCACAGTTTATGGATGAATCTTTGCACATAGCTTCCTCTTTCTCAGTTCCCAACAATCACAGTTTCAGTCATGGTAATGGAACCATTTGTTGGCACAGGGGCAGACCTGGGGTTCAACACTACAACGCACCAACAAAACCCTAACTACCATCCCTTTCAACAAAACCTGCGAAGCAGATGAAGTCTCACCCGAGTTAGAGACAGGGGTGGTTGCAAGACTTAGGTGTTTACAACGTTATCTAGGACACAAATCTGTGATTTTAACACTTAATAAAGCACTTATCATTGTTGGTTCTTTAATATGCAGTCAATATCCACTTCACTGATAACACAGGGCTTCACACCATTCACAGTCATCTAACATATTCAAGCACTTAGCATTGGTAAAATACATCAGATCTAACAGATCAGACACTAAGCCTATTCATGTGTATCAGATCTAAAATCCTACATATCATTGGCACTTTAAGCATAAGCAGATCTATTCAGTCATCTCATAGCACTTAGCAAAATGGGAACATAAAAACATTGAGACAAGCACAAAGAAACACAACATAGTATTTACGTGGTTCACCCCCACCCTGGGGCTACGTCCATCGATTCTTCTTCTTTATTAACATCTTCAATCGATTACAAGAACATACCATCAAAACCCTACTACACATAGGACAAAAGATCTGCGCACTAGATCCTTCTTCCTTGCGTTACAGCACAAAGCCTTTTCCAACTTCCTACAATGACTTTCACTTAGCCCTGCAAGTCTCATATAGGCACAAAGCACTTACAGACCTTACTTGCACTTAGCATACATCACATAGATGTCGATCTATCCTCTAGCTCACTAGATTACTATTTATACATACAAAATAGGCCTAAGCATGGGTAAAACCCATGGGCCAATATCCCAATCCCGTTACATATTCCCAAAAACCGAAAATGGACCCAAAAGTGGCCTGAGATCCTGTGATCTCCACTCCGTCTTTCACTCCTCCTTCGATGGATTTCAAATTCCCAAAATAGGTTAATATGACAAAAAAACTCCCAAAACTTTGTCAAGGGCCAACAGTGCTACATATGGAATTTTATGGTCTATTACCCCTCATTTTGGTATAAGGTAACAACCCTAGTGAATTTATTCACTAGCCTTTGGATTTTTGATCAATTGTAGACAATTGAGAAACCTACTTGGTTCCACGTGTCTTGTTGAGGTACAAGATTTCGTGGCATATTTGTTTATTGATGATGCAACACTTGATGTTGCATGGTGTCTTGTTGAGTTTGGGCATGGCATTAACTTCATTCATATTTTTGGGCATCTTCACATTTCCCAATGTAATTCATGTTTATCAAGGTAATTCATGATTCCCAAGGCATTGGTAAAAATGGTTTTTGGCTATTCTTGATGAACCAAAGCTTCTCATGCCTTGCCACATTCCAAATTTATGAAAGCTCACCGTATTAACTCATTTTGAGGCATCTATCACATCAATTGATGAGATGTCTACCTTGGAGTTTTCATGAAGGTTTCATTTGGCATCTGTGGGTTTTTTCAACCATTCATTGAATTGGATATCACATTGGCATGATTTAAGGAGGGTGATTACACCTTGTTGGCTTCACATTTGACATCTTAGAGCTGATTTAGAGGAGGTTGTCCATTTTTTAGGGTTAGATTCATCACTTTTGAAGCCTCCTTCACCTTGAAGAGCCATGTTTCCACTTGAAAGGGGTTTGTGATTCATTTCTTACATGTTTGATGAGGATTGGTACACCTTCACACAAGAATTATGGAGCTGATTTGGTGGGGCCACCCCCTCTTAAAGGGTTCTTCCTTTTGGTTCTAATATAATCCCTAATCCTTGAATGAAATAAGCCCATTCTTAAGAGGGTTTCCTCTTGACCTCATCGCCCATTTCATTCACCTTGAATCCATTGCCCTAGTTGGATTTGGAATTGATATAAGCTTCATTCCATCACCTATATTTAAAACCCTAAAACCCCCAAAACTCCATTTTACTAAGATTTGAAGAAATACGTATATTGCAGAATTAAGATTTACTACTTATAAAGAATACAAAATGGATGCCAAGTAGTCAGATTAAAAGTCCAGCGTCCATATTTATGGAAAATTACTAGAGAAAGAAAAGAATAAGGTATTTCTAGTATTAAGTTTGGGAAAATTTGACATTAAATTTAACAATGCCAAAAACCAGCACACAGACCTGCCTAGGGTCTGACATGATGTTGTTATGACCCTGTGTTCCATTGTTCCGACACACCTACAAAAAACCTATCGTATTTTTCCAAATAAGGTAATGACGAAACCCTCACAACCTTAGAGAAATGCCAAAGGAGCTCAAGACTTGAAACGCTTGTTGTTCTCTCCTCCCTCTTGGGCTTGTTGTGGTGTGAATGCAGGGCGTGGGTTTTCTCTGTCGTCACGGGTGTGAATGCAGGGCACATGTTCTCTCCTCCCTCTAGGGCTTGTTGTGGTTCTCTCCTCCCTCTCGGCCAGCTTGTTCTAGTGTGAATGTACTAGGGCACATGCTTGTTGTGGTTTGAATGCACTAGGGCGCAGGCTTAATTCTTGAAATTTGTTTTTATTTTTGTTATTTTTTTTTATTTTTTATGTTTCATTTTTTTAATGTTTTTAATACTAATTTTTTATTTTGTTTGAATTTTTTATTTTGTTTTTATTTTTTT
>JZKD02S0475037.1:286500-297723 GCA_000966675.3 Picea glauca
CCCCTCTCTTGGGCTACATCTCCTGGTCCAGCTTCCAATGGATCATTTGTATTATTTGCTCAAAGTGCTCAAAAATGTGCTTTACAATGCTCAAAATTCCAAATAGACTGCTCCACTGGCTTCATAACGTCCAAAAACCCCTAGCTGGGCTTTTTTGACACCTCGTTTGGCCAAAAAATGAAGTAGATAGGCTTCCTGGAAGTCTCCCCTTCAATCTTGCTGTCTCTGCATCTGCAAAACGCACCTCTCTTGGCTCAACCTAGACCACACGCAATTTAAAGCGTAAAAAATTGGCACTGGACGCAACCACACAACCAGTCCAAACTGTCGAACAGTTACACGTCGAGCCTAACTACCAAGGCCCATGGGCACATGGTTGTCACATGACCGTGCGCTAACACAACAGGGCTTAAGTTTTTAAAACCGTTGATAACCGTAACGTTAAATCCATGCGCATATATATGTTGGTCACATGTCATACCAAACTGCGCATTATTCAAATGGTTATAACATAGTTACAGCAGGTCTAACTGTCGTAGCTCTGGTCGCATACAATATAACATATAACCACGGGTCGGGGCTTAGCCCCGGCCCGGTCCACACCCCCAACATACATTTAAACAATGTTAAATACAATGCAATACATATATATATCAAGTAACATGTGTGGGCACACCGGTTGGGTGTCCTTTTCCAAAGATTTACCTTGCCCTGGAGGTCACGGGGTCGACTCCTGCTGAGTGCAAAGGTTTTAACCAACAAACAAGTGACATGTGGAGAAATTTGATTGGGCCACGTGTCGCCATCCCATTCGCTGCCAAAAAACCATGTCACATGCCAACTGTCCAATAACTGTCTTCCACATCAGCATACGGTCTGCCACGTCATCGTCCGTACAGACTGTATGGACTGTAAAATCAACATCCCTTTTTTGCTTGTTTGCCATTTTGAATAGAACGCGATATCTCTCGCTCCTGACGTTCGTTTGAACCCAAATGAGTTGCGTTGGGTTCACAACGATGAGGCCTATGCTCTTGTTCGATTTGAAGCGATTTTGAGCACTTTGAATTTTTGATCAAAATTTGATCCCCTGATCAGCTGTTATCCAGTGAGTTTGTCTCGATCATGTATCACGAATCCGTTTGGCTGCTCGGTGTAAAATTATTCCTCAATATCACCATTAAGAAAGGTTGTCCTTAGATCCATCTAATCTAGTTTCCAACCCATAGATGTAGCTAGTGCAATCATAGTACGGATGGAAGTGTATCGAGCTATAGGAGCAAATGTCCCTGATAATCAATTCCATCTACTTATGAAAATCCTCTCGCTACAAATATCACTTTGTACTTCTCAACACTTCCATCGACTGCATACTTGTATTATTGATCCACTTGGAAGTCACTACAAACTTCCCTTGTGATCTTGGAACAATATCCCACACATCATTCTTCATGATGGACTGATACTCTTCTGTCATGGCATCTTGCCATACCCGTTGACCTGTTACTTCTCCATGACAAGAAGGCTCAGTATCAATGATGTGGCTCATGGCTGACATAGATCGAAAATATATTTTGGTTTCTTTCTCTCTTGGAATGTGCCTTGAGGAGTTTCATGTCCCTCTGCCTCCTGCAGAGTTTGTCAATCCCATGAAAGATTTTTATGGCCTAGTGCAATATCTCTAGGTACATCAACTGAAGCAACTGGAGCAACTGGATCAATGGTTTTCTCCCTCTGAATTGTTGAAGGGTGAGAAGGTATTGTCTCTTCTTTCTTCTTAAATAGTTTGACTCCCTCTGAAATCTGAAGGATAGACATCTTTCTTTTCTGGTCTTGTTAACCTAGAGACACCTCATGTCTTCTCAGGTCCTCTACTACTTCTATAGAAATTTTTTGGCCTCCCGTACTAGGATAATAACCAAGATGATCTCCTATATCGATAACAATCAAAATGTCCTCTTGTACTAGGATAATAACCAACCAAGGAAATTTGGACTCTCGTACTAGGGATCATGGTCCTCCGATAATTAAATAAGAAAATTTGGCCTCCTGTACTGGGATAATAACCAAAATGACCTCCCATAGGGATAACAACCAAAATGGCCTCCAGTACTAGGATAACAACCAAACAAGAAAAATGGACTCCTGTACCAGGGATAATGGTCCAATTCATGAGGTCTCCCACAGTAGGGATAATACCTTTCATTATCAAAATAAAAGAAACTACAGAGTAATGAAATCAAATAAGGAATGTAGCACAAGACTTACCTTAGTCTGCAATCATGCTCAATCTTGATTTTGGTCCTCCTAAGAAAGATGAGATAGAGAAGAACTCCTCATCATTCTTTCTTGAATTCCTTGACTTCTCTTGAGGTGGCTAATGTTTCTTTCCATGCACACCACTAGTTGTAAGCCTAGTCTCATAGTGACAAGGGGTTGAACCCTTTGCTTCAATCTACCATTCCCTACTGCACACACACTTGTAAAATCATCCTTGAATGATATTCACTTCATGCAATCCTCAAATTTGCATTGACAACTATGATTACTACCACTTGGTATGCACTTGACTTGTCCTCTTCAATTTTGACTTAGCTCATATTTCCATATGCCATGTTGATCATAGATCTACAACTGTCACTAGAATCCTTGTCTTGTCTCTATTGCAACTTGGTCTCTGCAATTTGGATTGTTTCTATTCACACAAGCTAGTTGTCAACCTTAGCTGGAATACACCTAAAAATGATGCTAAGAATAGACCAAAACAACCAAAAAAACTTGTTGGAACAGATTTAAATATGCCTCAAAACTTCGTTGGAACATATTTAAATATGCCTCAAAAACTTCGCTAGAAAAAATTTAGATATGCCTCAAAAAAATTTCTAGAACAAATTTAAATATTCCTCAAAACTTTGCTGGAACAGAACCCTTAACTTGGTCAAAAAAATCCTCAGAACATGTCTCAAAACGGGCCTAAATTTCCTCAGAACATGCCTAAATTCACCTCAGAATATGCCTTAGAAAACACACCCAGAATAGAATTGATACTTTCTTACATTCCTCGGGAATTGCACCCAAGAATAGGCATGTAATACCTTAGAACAGTCCTTAAATTTACCTTAAATTAGTCCTTAAATTTGTTCCCAAAAATACTCTTGTAGAAGATCTGTAGTTTGCTGATAGACTTTATTATTGTTTGAGTATGAACCTAAAATTTAGCTCTGGACAAAATCCAGATCTCCCTCAGAAAATTTGTCTGCAATTATGTTTTAGGTCTGTAGTTAGGGGTTCTTCTGGCTGCGGCAGCCTCAAAAGCCCGTGGCCACCCTATATTTGGACAACTGACTGTTAGGGTCTTTTTCGGTATCCCTAGAGACCTATGACCAACCTTCTATGCCCTCAATCAAGCCTGCGGTCAGCTCCAACTTTTATTACAGAGGTCCAACCCCTTCAAATTTTACCACATAATCTTAAGGAGAGGTCCGACCCTCTTTCTTCATACCAGCGGTGGGGTTTTATCATCCCGTAACCTCCACAACCTTCCTTCAAACTATGCAACGGTTATCTTTAGGACCCGCTCTGATCCCATGTTAAGTTTTATGGTAAGCTGATGCATGTAGTTTTATTTCAATTTTCTATTTAGCATTAACTGAACCATAACCATTTGCAGCAACAATACAAGTTGCAGTAAACCAAGATAATAAGAAGAATAACCATGCACAAGAACACAAGAAATATCCTCATAAACCTTTGTACACAAGGGAAGAAAACCCAACAATCCTTTGTTATATTCTCAAGAGAAGATCCCCCATTCACTACCAAACCTAGCACACAAAAGGGTGAAACTATGACTAAGAAAACTAGCTCTTAGAAAAGTGTGATTGCAGTTCTCATAATTTTAGACCTTAAATTCTAAAATCATGAGATGGCACAATAATGAGCGAGATCCACAATGGGGATCCACCTTTATTTATACAATAACTGACACAACAAAAGGTGTGTCTACTGGCACAATACAACCAACCTATACAACTTAATAATATAATAAATATAATTAATAATTACACAAGATTAATTATCTTTACATGGTGGGGCCGACTTGTACCCTTTACAACACAATTAGGGTTACAAGTAAATCTCACACTTAAATAATATAGCAAGGGATCCACACATCCACTAGTGCTTAGCCACTAGGGACATGTCCACTTGTGCTCATCCACAAGGACATCATACTCAATAGAATCATCTAGTGTACCACATCGTCTCAACTCTCACATAGAGGAGAACGATACACCCATCACATGGAAACACCCAACCACTGGGGGACAACTCAAATCTCTAGAGGAGAATGATTCCCCAACCACTGGGGGACGAATCAACTCTCACACATAGGAGAATGATGCCCCATCATGTGGGCATTCCCAACACTGGGCTCCCTCTCAGGTCAACTCAACTCAGTCACA
Source organism: Picea glauca (assembly GCA_000966675.3). Taxonomy (NCBI): domain Eukaryota; kingdom Viridiplantae; phylum Streptophyta; class Pinopsida; order Pinales; family Pinaceae; genus Picea; species Picea glauca. The sequence goes on from JZKD02S0475037.1 coordinate 290,964, forward strand.
AAGGAGAATGTATCATGGAGGATGTCTCACAACGCTGCAATCATCAATAAGGAGATCATGTCTCAAGGCCCACATGTCCTAGATATGGAGTGTTGAGAGTAAGAAAACTTTTAGTATGGCCTGGGAGGGCCCATATTTTCTTTAGTGCAACCCATCTATTAGAAGAAACAAAATCCATCCCACCGGCCTGGTCTTGAAGTAGCAATAAGTCTTGCTCCATGAGATAATGAGTCTGGGTATCATGGTATGTGTCACTCTGATTTTTGAATCATTTGAATATGTTGCACTGAATTCTCCTTCATTTCATAACATTTTCTTGGAAAATATGCTCTTTAACTTGTTCATACCTTGGAGGATGACATAATTCCCTAGTAAGTTGATTCCCCTTTAGACTGAGCTTCCATTAGGTGGTCCTATGAAAGGTCATCGTCCATTCCCTCCATACTTACCACTTTTCATCATTATTCCTCTCATCTCCCCCACCTTGGTTCATGCATTGGGTTTGCCACGCTAGGAAGGGTTGTACCTTGCATTGTGGGAAGAAGGGGCTAAAGGCCCAGAGGGTAAAAGTAGCTAGTAAGAGTTAAAAGAAAAAATGAAATGTTTGAGATGCTTCTCCCAGGGATTCCTGAGAAAGAAATAAAATGATTCTTAGTAAGAAAAGGGGAACCATAAGATAAAACAAAACTCAAGGTACTAGATGGTGGATGGGAGGTCTCATCGTGAGCCGACCTATTATATCCATGGGCATGTAGTGGTATGACACTACCATCTATCTGGTCACCAAACCAGGGTAGTGATTGTCGGTGGCATAGCCAAGAGAAAGGGGGTCTCATCGCGAGCTAGCCTTCTCATTTCTGTGAAATGATTGTGGGTAACACTGTCACCTCTAGTAACTACTCCAGAATAGTGTCCCCTAGATCTTCCTTTTAAAAGAAAAAAAAGATCAAAATCAATAATACTAAGAATAAGAGGCATTGAATGGGCTAGGAAACAATGGAATCCATGATAAGGTGTAGTTCTCCCTCTAGAACTACATTTCCATGTTATCACTGCACCCTCTCCCCAAACATTTCCTCTATGCCACTTCACACACTTACATGATCTAGATTGGTTCTCACTTGGGAAACACCCCAAACTTAAGGAGGATTAGCCCAAAAGGACATCCTGAGACCTTCTCCAAACCTGACTTGGTAAACTGCATAACGTCTTTGAGAATTTGTCCAGGTAAAGGGGGGTTTGATGCACATGTTTTGGTAATTTGATTATTATATGTGATTGACATTGTTATATACTTGTGACTTATGAACCCCTAGAGGGCGTACTTGTTGTTGTTGTAGGAGGGCGTACTTATTGTTGTTGAAGGACTTTGCTAAGTGGACAAGTATATATGCGGGAATAATTAGGTCGGACCTCCATTGGGCTGAAATCCCAACTGATTGATGTTGTAACCCCACCAGGGGGGAAAGAGAAACCACAGGCTTGTACTGGGAAGAAAGAAGGACATTGCACCAGGTACACTCTGATAGACCAAGACCCAAGGGGGTTTTTCCTTTCCACTTGGACATTGACCCTTGAGGGAACATGATGTCATTATGTTGACCTTGACATCACCCAGACCTAGGGTTTGCAGTTATGAGGGAAGTTGTGTGCTTTTTGGCATGTGTGGCATTATCCAGGGCCTTTGGAGGCCAAAAATTCTGCTTCTGGAGCCCAACATTCCACCTTGAGATCTCAATGTCACCCTAGAAGGGTGTGATGTCACCTCTAAAAGTGATTTTAGGGTTTAATTGTCTGAATTTGTGTAAAAAATGGATTTTCATGTAATTTGGCCATGTTAGCCTTTTGATGACCTAATTTTAATTAAAGGTCATAAGTATTGTATAAATAAGAAAGAAAAACTCTCATTTTTTCATCATCACTCATCACACAAGTGGTGAAGTCTACAATTTGAGCCCTTTTCAAGGGTCATTGGATGAAATTTTAGGTGCACTTCTTGGAGGAGGCTACTTTTGGTGTTTCTTGTCTATTTCCATGGTGGAGGATCTTCAACTAGGGTTTAAGATTGATTATTCTTGGTGAAGTAAGTAGAAAATATGCATTTCTTTATTTTGAATGAATGCTTATGGTGAATTTTATTTTTTCATGTCAAAGATTATGAAATTGCTTGCTTGAATACCTAGGAGAAAGACATAAGTTATTATCCTTTTCTCTATAATTTTCTACTTGTTTAAATTTATTAAGGAGCACCATATCTAGAAGTAGATACTATATCCCTACCATTGTAGCACTCTAGTAACCCTACATTTCCTATTGCATATTTTATTTCAAATTGTCTAAGGAAAAGAGAAATTGTTAGGGCCTAAGTTTCATTACTTTCTAGCAATTATCTCTAGGACTTGGATGTTTGAGGCCTTGGGTTACCAACACCTATCTCATCTTCTCCATATCCTTTGACTAAGTATTATCATTACTATTTTCCTCTAAGAGTTGGTGTTGTTATCATTGACTCCATTACCCTAAAAGGCACTAGTCTACTTAGTACAAGTGATTGATTGATCAAACAACTTTCAAACCATCTTCCTTGGGGCATTTACTAACTTCTACCAACCCTAGATTATCCAAATTCACTAACTAACTTGTTTTTTCTACAAAAGATTGCTACAACCATATAACAACAACAAATTGACCCTAAAAGTGACATCTTATGCTAGCTAGACATTGTTGAAACTACTTGTGACTATCTAATATCAATTTTCCTAGTTAGAGCTATTATTTAAAGTCTTTTCTCAAGAATTTTGAAGAATAATTATTGTAGTTGTTGCAAATTTATCATTGTTGTTATAAATTGTTATACTGATAAAATTTTATATCAGCTAGTCTATTTTTTAAGAGTTCATTGTCTTATGAAGCATTAATATCATTTTGGTACTTGGAAGTGCCCTCTTTTCTCTTTGTTGTCTTGTTCTGGGAAGGTACACAACATTACTCTTTTGCTTCATCTCTAATAAGACACAAAGAAACTTTTGACTTGAGTGACATGTGAGAGGGGAGGGACTTTCTTGTATCATTTTCCTTAGCCTTTTCAAACCCTCAGGACATTGGGGACATCTCCCTTGGGGTACTGTGACACAATCCTAAATAGAAAGGGGTTTCCTATTAAGATGACAGTGATAGGTTACTCCCAGTTATGCCAATTATGTATCCACTTGCCTTGGGATTTGGGAAAGTACAAATTGTGTGATAATAGTATGCATTGGCAATGGTATGGTATGGTATGGTATGGTATGTTGTGCCTCTCCTTGGTATGATATGCATTGAAAATGGTATGGTATGGTATGGAATGCATTGAAATTGACATTGGTATGGTATGGTATGCATTGTCATGGTATGGTATGGTATGCCTTACCTTGGTATGGTATGCCTTGCATTGGTATGGTATGGTATGGTATGGTATGCCTTGACATGCCATGCCTTTACATGCGTTGCCTTTCCTTCACTTTCCATATATTGTCTTTCCATACCATGTGTTTACTTACCATGCCTTTCCATGTCATCCCATGCCATTCCATTCCATTCCATTCGTTTCCTTTTCCATGCCATGCCTTTCCATACCATGCCATTTCTTTCTATGCCATGACTTGCCATTCATTTCCTTGCCTCGCCTTCACTTTCCGTGTCTTGTCTTTCCATACCATGCCTTTCCATACTATGCTTTGTCATCCCATGCCTTGCCTTGCATTCACTTTCCATGCCTTTCCTTTTCCATGTCATGCCTTTCCATACCATGCCATTACTTTCCATGCCATGCCTTTCCATACCATGTCATTCCTTACCTTTCCTTCACTTTCCATGTCTTGTCTTTCCATACCATGTATTTTTATGCCATGCCTTCAATTTCCATGGCTTTCCTTCACCTGTTGTGCCTTTTCTTGAATTCATTTTCCATGCCATAAAAGGATTCATATGTAAAAATAAAAATCAAAGGATTCATTAAGAATGTAATTCTACAACTTTTTATCCCATATTTCTTATATAAAATAACTTGCATGAGAATTCCAATGTTTTGGTCAATGAGGCATAGTGAAATTTTTGAAAAGGAGGTTGATTTTCAAGAAAATTGTGTTAGAAATTTGTGGGTAGTGTAGTTGTGTGTTCCTTGGCCAAATATACTTGTGGGAGCTTACGAAACTCCATTGTGCCGCTCGGTTTGGATTTTATGCTCCTGGACCAAATTGGCCACATGTCCCTGAATGGATTGAAGAGGCGAGTTGCAACTCACAATAAATCTCAAACCGAAACTCAGATGGGAGAACCGTCAGTTTCAATGGATCCATAGCACCAGGTTTTAACTTGGGGGCCCCTCCGCTGCCATTTTTTTGACCGAAAAATTGCATCTTGGAGTATCTTTGGAACTAGGGTTTTGATCACTGAGGCATAGTGAAATTTTTTAAGAGGAGGTTGATTTTCAAGCACAGTGTGTCAAGAATTTATGGGTAGTGTATTCAAATGGTCCTTGGAAGAATATACTTGTGGGAGCTTACAGAACTCTGTTATTCTTCTCAGTTTGGATTTTATGCCCTCGGACTAAATTCGCCACATGTCCCTAAATGGCTTGAAGAGGTGAGTTGAAACTCACGATAAAACTCAAACCGAGACTCAGATGGGAGAAACGTCAGTTGCATTGGATCCAGAGCACCGAGTTTCAACTAGGGGTCCCTTCCGCTATGACTTTGTCCACCGAAAAATCATATCTTGGAGTATCTCTGACACTAGGTTTTTGCTCAATGAGGCATAGTGCAATTTTTGAAGAGGTCAATTTTCAAGAACATTATGTCGGGAATTTTTGGGTAGTGTATTCACATGGTCCTTGTCCAAATAGTCTTTTGGGAGCTTACGTAAATTCGTTATGCCGCTCGGTTTGGATGTTCTTCCCCCAAACAAAATTGGCCTCATGTCCTTGAATGGCTTGAAGAGTCGAGTTGCAACTTGTGATAAAAATCAAACCAGGATTCAGATGGGTGAACTGTCAATTTCATTATATTTGAAGCATAGGGTTTCAACTAGGGAAGCCTCTCCGCTATCATTTTTTCCACCAGAAAACCGTATCTTGGAGTATCTCCGACACTAGATTTTTACTCAATGAGGCATAGTGCAGATTTTGAAGTGGAGGTCGCTTTTCATGAACACTGTGTCGGGAATTTGTGGGTAGTGTAGTCATGTGGTCCTTGGATAAATAGACTTGTGGGATATTACGAAACTACGTTATTCCACTCGGTTTGGATTTTATGCCCCTGGACCAAATTGGTCACATGTCTGTGAATGACTTCAAGAGGTGAGTTGCAACTCACACTAAAACTCAAATCGGGACTCGGATGGGTGAACCGTCAGTTTCATTGGATCAGTAGCATCGGGTTTCATCTAAGGGGGGGGCTCTATTGTCATTTTGTCTGCCGGAAAACCGTATCTTGGAGTATCTCCAACACTAGGGTTTTTCTCAATAAGGCATAGTGCAATTTTTGAAGAGGAGGTCGATTTTCAAGAACACTGTGTCGGGCATTTGTGGGTAGTGTATTCTTGTGGTCCTTAACCAAATAGAATTTTGGGATCTTATGAAACTTCGTTGTTCCACTGGCTTTGGATTTTATTCCCCTTGACCAAATTGTCCATGTGTCCTTGAATGTCTTGAAGAGGCGAGTTGTAACTCACAATAAAACTCAAACTAGAACTCGGATGGTCGAACCGTCAGTTGCATTGGATCTGGAGCATCGAGTTTCAACTTGGGGGGCTCTTCTGCTTTCATTTTTTCCATCAAAAAATTGTATCTTGGAGTATATCCGACACTAGGGTTTTGTTCAAAGCTTATTACATATGTTTAATCAAGGCATGTCAAGGCAAGTCAAGTGAAGGAAAGGCATGGCATGGAAAGTGATATGGAAAGTGAAGGAAAGGCATAGCATGGAAAGTGATAAGGCAAGGGAAGTGAAGGAAAGGTAAGGCAAGGCATGGAAATTCAAGTGAAGGAAAGGCAAGGAATGAAAAGTGAAGTCAAGGAAAGGCAAGGAAAGGAAAGGAAAGTGAAGGAAAGGTAAGGCAAGTGAAGGCAAGGCAAGGCGAGGCAAGGAAAGGAAAGTGAAGGCAAGGCATGGAAAGTGAAGGAAAGGCATGGAAAGGAAAGTGAAGGTAAGGAAAGGCATGTAAAGTGAAGGAAAGAAAAGTGAAGTTAGGGAAAGTAAAGGCAATGCAAGGGAAGGCAAGGAAAGTGAAGGAAAGGCATGGCGAGGAAAGTTAAGTAAAGGAATGGAAAGGCAAGTCAAGGAATGAAAAGGAAAGTCAAGGAAATTCAAGGCATGGCGAGGCAAGTGAAGGAAAGGAAAGTAATGGGGGGAGATAGTGAGAGTGAGAGAGTAAGAGGAAGAGCAGAAAAAGAATGGAGTATAGAGTTAGGGGGGTCTAGGTGATGGTCTAGGTGATGGTCTAGGTCTAGGTTATGGTCTAGGTCATGTTCATGCTCATATAAGTACTCGTATAAGTAATATTCCATTGGAAGAAGAACTAGAACTTAACACTCACCTTACAAGTGAGGCTACATTTCTCTATTGCACATGTATCCTTTATTTTTTGTGAGACATGCCTCGCCTTTAGATGGAAAAAGAGAGAGGGAGGTAGAACTAGGGGCAAAGAGGAGGAGGTAGGGAGGAAGGGATAGAGAGAGAGAGAGACAAAGAGAGAGTGAGAGTGAGAGTGATACTAACAACAA